>BMAO01015559.1:0-31746 GCA_019973975.1 Trichonephila clavata | reverse complement strand
ATATATATATATATATATATATATATATATATAATCGTCAGTTAGTTGGTTAAATAAAACTAATTGTTTATTCTTGGTATATCTAACGTCCTAAAGCTCAGGAACTATTTCATTTTGCTTACAATAGACTGGACCACTCACAGTTCTTCCTAAAAATAAGGAATGCTACTGTATATTAGTTTATATAATTTTACTGCTTGTCCCAGATTTATCTTTACAGCTTTGACTCGTCATAAAACTTAAATGAAATAAAGTAATGAAGTTAAGGTTAATGTACATGTTACACTGACTCGTAAAATTTTATTTGTACTCAAAAGGTCGTCGTTTCTTTGGAGTCCGACTCCGTAAAATCTGTAATTGGAGAGGGTTATTCTCCCGAAAAAACGACTCAGTGCGTAATTGGGCTCAGGAAAAAAATAGATACATCCTCAAAGTAAAATATTTTTCGAATAAATTGCCTAGGAAGTTCTACAATAAGCTGATAATGATATAAAAGAACTCAAAATGATTTGTAAAAATTTTAAGATTTCCGGGAATTTTAAATTCTATTTTCATAACTGAACAGACGGTAATAAGATATAATCTCAAATAGAAAATAAAAATTACATGGAATGAATACTTAATAATTGTATCTTCTTCCAAAGAAATATATTTTTATTTTAAGAGTTTAATTAGTAATTCTTTGATATAATTGCTTAAACATGTGCAGTATTACTCCGATTTATATGCATTAGATGTATGTAAATTCACAGACACATTTAATTTCATCTTATATTCTGCATTTGTTGGAAAGGCTCTGTTGAAATCTACACTGGTGTGGAAAGGCTTAGGAACCAACACGTTTTCATTGATTTTTCAAATATTACTGAACCCTTTTTAATGAAAATTAGTAAACACAACAAAACGAAGTAGCAGGGTCTCACGTGCTGTCTACTAACTCTAGGGAAATCTAATGTGTTTCTTTGACTTGAGAACCTCGTCTTGTAAAGTAAATTCGATATCAGATTAAGATTGCTATTTAAAGTAAGCTGAATTAAGAAAGCAGAAAAATGACATTACGACTTTAATTTTAGAGATGTCTTTGAGATTGTAAGACGTAATATTAACTTGAGATGATTTGTTTAAATTAGATCTAATGTGTTAGATTGAAGGTCATAGAATTACGCGTGGCTGGTCCCAGTCTTTGAGATCTTTACTTTTAGTTAATGTATCCGACTATTTGCGACAACATTTGTTTTAAGAAAATGGAGATACGGGGATTTTTTTGTGGTTTTTAGATTTATTTAGTACATTTTTAGCAAAATATGCTTAAATTAAGAAGATAAAAATAAATTATAATTACTAAAATGGGGAAAAAAAACTAGTAAGAAAGAACAAAAAATTACATAAACGGGGCCCATTCTGTACAACCAGTTTATGAACAAATTTTCAATTTTTCAAGTTTGATGTGTTGCTTTGCTATTCATTTTTGAAATGACCTTCCGGATAAGAAAAATTAGAATTTTTATAAAAACTAGAGTATTTTATCGAAGTTGTTATATGAAATTGCTTATAAAGGGATTCACATAAAGGATTGTAAATTTTGTAATAAAACAGTGATTGATAAATCTGATGGTTAGAACACTTTTACATACACAAAAACACAGTACATACACAAAAAAAATTCAGTTAATTATTTTCAGGATCCCTGTCCCCGTTTGAGCATTTTCCAAAAAACACATTTCGAGTAAAACGCATTTTAAAGTATGACATCTTGCTTAAAGTAATGGCATCTGCTTTTACTAAAACACTTGTGTTTGTTCTAGTTAATGGAAAATAATAAACTTGGTATTTTTATAAAGCTAATAAGATGACCTATAAAATAAAATCATAAAAAAATTTGTGAATTTTTGGCAAAATTCACAATTTTAGGGTAGATGGATACCTTAAGAGCTTAATTAGTATTTCATTGATATATTTGTTTAAACATGTGCCGTTATACTCCAATTTATATGCGTTAGATATACGTAAATTCAATGACACTCTATTTCATCTTATATCCTGCATTTGTTGCAAATGCTCTGTTGAAATCTATACTGGTATCAAAGTTAAAGAACAAACACGTTTTCATTAATTTTTCAAATATTACTGAGCCCTTTTTAATGAAAATTGATAAGAAAAAAAGATGTAGCTGGGATTCACGTGCTGTCAACTAACTCTACGTAAATTTATTTTGTTTACATTTGATTTGAAAAACTCGTCTTGAAAAGGAAATGTGATATCAAATTAAAATTGCTATTTAAAGTGAGCTGAATTAAGAAATCAGAAAAGACGTTACAACTGTAATTTTAAAAAGATGTTTTTGAGACTGAGAGAGCTAATGTCTTAGATTGAAGGTCATATAACTACGCGTGGCTTTTATAACTTAGTTAAATGATTCGAGGTTCCCTTTTCTTCAGATATTGTGATTAGACTCAATTAAAGTTAGATTTTACAATGTTTTTTGACTCTTCCTGTCACCGCATTAGTACTACTTCCCGTTCGTTTTAAAGATGCTTCTTCCAGTTATTTAATTAAATTCAGTCTAACTCGCTGTGGTAGCCTAGTGGGTATGGTCGCGAACTTGTGGCTCGTCACAGGCAGGACCGCTTTTCCGTTTAGGCACACAAGACACGTGCCTACGGCGCAAAAGATTTGGGAGCACAGAAAGCTGGAGGGCAAAAAGGAGAAAAAATTAAAATAACAGCGAACGACCACCGCCCAGCGAGTCATAAGAGGAGCCTTTCTGCTTTTAAGAAAGGAAAATGAAAAACCTACTGTGGTCAATAAAACGCTTAGCAGTTTCATGTTGCTATGCACTAAAAATGATGTTATTATGGAAATTGATTACAACGATATAATGAATTGTTTTGCGATGATCAATGCTCGAAGATAACTTTACTTATTTCAGGACAATGACAGCAGTTACTCAACAAAGAATAATGATGTCTAAAAGTAAAAGATAGGTAAGCATTAAGCGATAAAAAAGAGGACAAATACCAAGTTGAAAACAGTTTATACGATAATGTATACTCTATACTGTAATTGCAAATGAATTAATAAATTTAAGGTACTGATTTACAAAAGGGTGGGTGGGTAGTCCGTGATGTCGTAAAGTAAGAAATGAATAAGAGTGGTCAAACCATGCCACTATTCTTTCCTTAAGGTTGCCAGTCCAAGACAAGGTTGGTTCATAGGTGATAGATAATGGAAAGACTCTCCAAACAGCAAAAACAAAGAAAAGGAAAAGAGTAAGAGAATTAGGGAAAACCCCCTTCCAAACCAAAACTGGCGAGGCAAGAACTGAAGGAAAGGGTGGGTATTGTATGTGTGAGGAGGGTAGGGTAACAGTTTGAAGTGCCAAAGAGCAAGTTGAGGTCACAGGTTTGAGTTCTGATGCCACTGAAGATTTTCTGTATAGAGATGACCGATGCATGTTAAATCTGTCGATGCTCAATGCCTTTCCGGTTGTTTTTAGGACAGGGTATGCCAGCTCAGGTGTTGCCGAGTTTAAGTATTACTCACTTAACCGAGTCTCAAAACTACGAGGTCCGTCACTAATTGCCCTCTTATTGCTTTATAGAGTACGTTAACATAACTGTCCCTCGCTCACTTCCTACCTATCTGACAAATAAGAGAACTAAGAAAACAGGTACTTGAAACACTAATCCGTTCAGTTTTAATTTTGCTCGTGTTTCTAAAGGTTTACGATTATTTTTTGAAACTTTTGCAATCTAGGACAAATAAAGATCGCAGGCAGACCAATCTCCAGCGGTGGTAGCAAGATGATGCAATGTGTACCGAAAGGTGGTTTCTAGATCAGGGAATCAGTTTCAACTGAGTAGAACACAATCTAGAAGACATTACAGAGAGTCTTAGAGCTACAGTAAGTGTAGTTCTACCTTGAATTGGTACTGCTATTTTTTAAAAATAAACGTGAAAATGTGTTTATTCATTAATTTTTGCATATGAATGTATTTGTAGAAACTTTTCAGCTAACGGTTTGACAATAAGTCAAGACATGACTTCCCTTTTCACTAAATTATTAAACATGAAAAACATATATATTACATAAAAGAATATGCATTACGTAAAGAATGTATAGCGTTGCGTACCTATATGAGAGTGAGTGATACTATTAACGTCACACTAAAAAGTAACACTAGGGATGTTTCTGACGGACCTCGCAATTTTGAACCTCGTTCAAGTGACGAGGTTAACACCTGAGCTAGCACCTCTCTCTTCTAACTACCACACCAACTGTTCATATTTGAGAGAAAAAACAAATCTTTTCCCATTAGCAATAAAAATTTACCTGTCATTATTCTTGGAGAGATTAATTTTAGCATTTTTCAAACCTAAACTTTCAAAATCTTAAACACTTTACTAGAAATTTGCGATTTATGTCCTTGGAAAAAGTAGTTTTTTTGTCCTACCTTATTATGTAGCTGCGAGAATTCTTCTGAATTCTTTTTTAGAGTGGATCACTAAATATAGTTTCCAGTTATTCACGAAATCTCAGTTAACTTTGATGTATACTATTAACATAATGTTATCTCATTCAAACCTTTTTGTGATGATACAAGTATTTTAGTATATATCTTAGGAAATTTCTAAAAAAAGAGGTAGAGAGACTATTATACACAAAATAGCAAAAGAAAATGAAATTATTCGACCATCTCAACATCAGCTTGTTGTCTAAGATATTGTCCGAATCGTATTATCATTGTAATAAGAATCACTCATGCAGAATGACAATCGTACATAAGCCACTGTGATGAAAGTGTAGCAAAACAAGGTCTAATGATGATGATAAGAGTTAGGCGAAGGCGTGAGAGGATTAGGGAAGAAGTTGAGACGGGCTTTATATCTCAAGGCATTATCCTTGAACGAAACACCACGGAATTTTCTCTTAAATCTTATCAAGGAATGCCTCATGTAATTATAATTTTCTTTTACACGATACGTACAGAAGAAAATGAACAAATAGTGAATAAAAAGTTGTGATGACAATACAAATTTCTTTCTTATAGTTACTATTCTCATAAACAAAATTATGATAATCTAATATTGATAAGCACTACTGTAGTACCCAACGACCTTAAATTTCAAGGCACAAAATAAGTTTGATTTGATTTTTAATTTACGTTGCACTTTGAAGCAACATGAAGACCATTAGCGACAAATCTCTTAAATTTGAACCATGGTCAAGTGACAAAAATGATGCCTGAGCTGGCACCCCTATTTCCAATCTTCCACAACATGTCAACGGAAGGATTTTTATGAAAGATTTCTCGTGTATGAATCGCTCTACACGACAGGATTTCATTGACGCTAGATTTCTAACACATGACTTGACAACGCCAACTACAAGGCCGTAAACCATGAACGCTTGACTAACGCGGCCACTGAACCAGTTAGAGCTTAGATTTTAGTAATGACTCTTCATACTGCACAATGAGAGATGCTTATAATCAAATGGAACCAGATTGAAATTTAAATCAGATATAATGGGGCAAGGGTAGAGACGTCTTAAGACTTCATGAGGTCCTGGGTTCCTACACAAATGTAGGTGGTCCCCCCTATGGCCCAGAAAAGTAAACAGTACATAACATACGTTGTCAAATACTCGGGCCCAGTCGGCCCATGCTTGAAGACGTCCCTGGATAAGGGAAGTTTGAATTTCTGACTAACTCAGCAACTGAATTTTTATTTCCGAAGCTAAACTACAACTAGCGCTATCGCGTGTTATGAAAGTAAATTTTACGCCATAGTCTTTCCATCAGGGCGGAATTCTCAATTTTCTTATCTGCACCCCGACTCGCTCTCTTCACTGCATTCTTGGAGCAATGTAAATTCTACAGAAAAACTTGTTGTGGAGGTTTAGTCTGTTCTGTACTATCTTGAAGACTGTGACATCCACTTTTATTATGTTAGTGACTATAGTGAAAATCTTAGCAATGATAGAGCGGACCAGTTGGTCAAAGAGGCAATTTGCCAAAATATGAACCTTTTGATGTCTGTGTCATTGTCCGCTTGGAATACCGAATTCTTGCCTCACCTAAAGCGTAGTGAACTAAAAAGGTTTTTACGACCATTTATCAACGGCTAAAATGTAAGAAATTCGTTACTAATTTTAAGTTATCCCAGATTCTAACAGGACATGGAAATTTTAAGAGCTATTACCTAGGTTTAATTTAATTGATAGTGATATTTGTTCTTGTGATCTGGATGCTGAAGCTACGGAACATCTCTTGTTGTATAGTAACCTATATTTTTATAAAAGAGAAAATTTTAAAAAAGGAGTTCAAACATTTAGTTATTTCCTGGCCACCTGTTTTTTCTTTGTTGGTCTATTGTCCTGAAAGGTTTAATGTGTCTTAAGAAAATGTGTTTACTATACAAATTTTTAAAGTTTTAAAGGTACCTCCTTTTCTTTCCTCCCTTTCTTTTGTTTTATTTTTGTCTCTTTAATATATTTTTAATTTTGTTTAAAATTTTATAATGATGTTGCCACTTACTTCTGTAAGCTTCATGTTATGCAATGTGGAGCATGAGGAGTTTTGCAAATAAATTTTATGTTTTAAAAAATAGTACATGAAAAACAAACGAATATCTTAGGAAGTGATAAGAACAACTTTATGCTAATACCGCTAGTTTAACCACGAGAAATATTCTCTTATTGTTTCCTGTAAGAAACGAAAGTTGCTCGGTTAATAGCATAAATTATCTGTGGTAGTCTCCACTGAAGGACCGATTTCCTGTTAAGCAACTAATGCTTTCCCAACAGTTCCTTAATTTATCGTGGGAAAGTACCCAAAATAGGACAATTCAGACCTATATATTCTGAGGCAAATCAACTTTTGACCTTAGTGTAATCAAACTAGTAAAAAAGAAAGTGGAAAAGTTCCCAAACCTATTTACGACTTCGAAAACCACACCTCGGTGGGTGAGAAGTGACCAATGGCTAACAGTAATCTCGGCTACGTCCAACAAAAATCATTCTGTATCACGTGTCTTCCCTTGGGGGCGTGACATAATCTGCTGTTAAAGAGACACAGAAAGAAGAAACCATAGAATAGCTAACAGGCCAGGCCCGATTCCAGAATACCATCTAGATCTCGAGCTTAAAACCTCTACAGAGCATCATGTCGTCTTGAATTCCTCAATGTAGCCCTCACACAAGTGACCAGTACTATAGTAACATCAGCGTTCCACGACATCAGCTAACCTTAACAAATCCTTAAGAATTACGTAAACATTACGAGTTGCTAGTCAATGGCACACTTTAAAACAGCATCATAGTAACATCAGCATTCCACGACATCAGCAAAACTAAACAAATCCTTAAGCATTACGTAGACATTATGAGTTGTTCATTAATGACACACTTCAAAGCAGCATCATAGTAACATCAGCATTCCACGACACCAACTAACCTAAACAAATCCTTAAGCATTACGTAGACATTAATGTTAATCATGTTCATTAATGGCACACTTCAAAGCAGCATCAGGGCTATTGGTGGTGGACCTCAAAATTTTGATCTACGTTGAGTGACGATGTTTGAACTCGCGCGCCACTCACCAAATTTCTACAGCCAGTCAATATGATAAAATTGAGCCTCGATGGATTTAACAAGTATCAGCCCTTCAATGTGATGGATCATTTATGGAAACAGATTCACTGCTCAGCAGAATTAATTTTGGCCATGAGTTCAGAATTATGACGACTTTTCTAGTTTGGTGTATGCAAATTAGAAGGGGAAGGAACTAGCTGAATTGTTCGTGCTGAGGGTATAATGACGTTAAAATTTAAGACTTTTTGTGTGAAATAGTTTGAAGAACCTGTTTTTTGACTTTAATTCCCGTCGCACCACGATAAAAAAATTGGAGGACAAACCTGTCAATTGAAAAATACTTGATTTATAGTACTTTGAAATGAACAGAACAAATGAAATAAAGTCAAAGAAAGAAAAGCAGTAGAATTATAAAGATTTAAGTATGAAAATTAGTTGAGAGAGATACCTGTTAAAAAAAATAAAATTCTCATAATCAATCTTTTGTTATAAGATGTGTTTTGCCAATTTTTATGTTTTTGATAATCAAATTTCTAAAATAAAATAATACATTTATTACTCGAGACTTTGATATATATCATTTAAAAATAGAAAAAATATAGTTTTATAATAAAAACTGATAAAATATATTACAAAGAGATATGAGATATTAAATAAATTAAAAAGAAATCTGCTTAAGAAAAGAATATATCTAACAAGAACTAAACGCAATGTAGGGCATAAACTTAAATTATTCTCTTTAATATGGATGTTGCATTTCTATAGATAGTGTCCTTAAATTTTAGAAATATTTACAAAATTTCTAATTGTCGCATAAACTAAATAATTTTAAAAACAATTAACTTATTTGTATATTCATTTTTAAAAATATTTTTTAAAACACATGACTTAACATTAGTATACAAATAATTTATAATATATTGAATACTAAATTTTCAGATAATATAAATCAGATTAATTTTCATTTAAAAAATAAACAAATTACTTACAGGATATCATTTGCTCCAATTATTAGTTTTTAGTTATTTTGAGACCTTATTAATTTTCCTTAGTTGTTAGGAGCTAGATTTTAAATCAGTAATGAATATTTTAAAAAAAATGAAGATTTAATTTACAATTAATTATTTTCTTCTTAGATAGCATTGAATTAACTTTTGCATGCAATGCATTTTCTTATATTGCAAATTATACGTATTTTTGGCGAACACATCAATGAATATCGTTTTAAGTAATAACTACATAGAATCATCTGTAAATAATTTAAGAGGTCCCAGGAGAGTTAATTTCTTCTCGGGGGGGGGATAAAATCCCAAACAATTTTCAAATAGACATAATTCTTTGAATTTAAAATTAAATAATTCGAATCTTTTACACATTATTTATAAATGAATGAGGTTTCAAAAAAGTACAAAATTTTCAAAATAGAATTATAATTTAAAAAATTATAAGCATATGAAATTAAGAAACATTTCTGTAATAAATATTAATTAAATTTTATATTGCGCATGCTATTTTCTAAAATAGCAGCCTTTGATGTATAAAACTTTACAGTACTATAAAATGTACCATACTCTTTAAACCCTACTTAATTTTAGTATTATGTATTTTAAAATATTTAAAAAAGTTTGAAACTTTAAATTTATTTTAAAAAAAATGTAATTTTTTTAGAAAATAATATTCATTATCCTATTTATATTAATTAGCTACTGTGTAATAATGATAAATTTAACTTTGAAAATCAACTTATTGCTAGTAATTAGAGATATTATTTTAGAAAATATGATGCGCAACTAAAACTTAATTAATATTTCTTACAGAAATATTTCCTATTTTTACATTCTTATACTTTTTTAAATTATGATTATATTTTTAATATTTTACAGTTTTTTGAAGCTTCATTCCTTTATAAATAATGTGCATATGATTCAAATTATTTAATTTTAATTTCAAAGAATTATGTCTATTTGAAAATTGTTTATATTTTCAGCCCCGAGACGAAGTTAACACCCCTGAGAGCAAGTGCATTAAGCAAAGTTCTAAATGTTATTTCATTAAAATAATCAATAAATTTTGGATCGTTTTAATGCTAAAAATTGGCCTTTTATTTTATTCTATATTGTTTAGTAATACTTAAGAATAGAAGAAAATTATAACTGTGTTATGCAAAATGAATGAATGTACCTTTTGTCCATGATGTGAGCCCATTCTGTTACCATAATTTTAAACCATCGGACATGTTATATTTCATTTTCTTTTCTCTAGATGGAGACACCTCGTATTCTCCAAACAAGTGGTCACGTTAACCAAAATTCCTTTTCAAACTTAAGTACTTGCATTGCTAATAAATTTTAAATTTTCCTTTACGTTCCGAAGAAATTCAGAGACGAGTCACATGTTCATAACCTGAAAAAAATAAGGAATTGTAAAAAAAGACGGTTTTGTAAATTATGTAAATGATTAATATTATGAAAAAAATATTAAAATATATTTTTTTTCTGTTTTCATTATTAGAGTCTACAATCATTCGTCTCTATCATATATACATATACATACACACACACACACACACACACACACACACACACACACACACACACACACACACCACACACACACACACACACACCACACACACACACACATACACACACACACACACACACACACACATATATATATATATATATTAAGAGAAAGGGGAAGGTTGGCTGGCCAAAAAACATGTTCACCCCTACTTTTATATTGATAAATTTTTTTAAGAAATTTTTTTTTGTATATAAGCTGTTCTAAGTCGCAATGTTGATAATACTGTAGCATCCATTCTTTTATATTTAACTCTGTTATTTTAATTTTTCATATCTCCTTTAAGATTCTGTTGTCTGGTTATCTTGGAATTACAATTCTTTTCAGTTTTAATTATAGTTATTCATCTCTCTCTTGTAGAGAAATTTTGATTATATATACATATAAAATTCACAGATACAAAAATAAAATAATAGTATTATTATTATATTAACTTTTATCTCAATAAAAGTAAACATCTTTTATTTCCTTGGTATTAATAGGAAAATAGAGAATTCTTATTATTTTATTCGTCCATTATATAACAATTCAAAATAGGAAAAGAGTATTAGTAATCTGTAATAATACTTTGTTTTCACATGTGCAAAACATTTTTTGTGAATTTTTAACATCCATGGTGAAAATTTCTCTTCAGACTTTTCAGACATAAAAAAATTTAATTTTAAAATAAAATATGGCAGCTATAAATTCCTTTTTTGTTTAAATCAAGCGCCAAACTTGCAAGATGCAAATTTATTCATCTGTATTATAATGCAAGAAACACAAGCTCTTGAAAGAAAAATTAAGCGCAAGTTTTGTAACGATGTATTGTAAACATTACCATAAGACCTGTTACTGTTAAAAGGAATAATACATATTTTTTCTTGATCTTTAAAAAATATTTTATTGTTACACTAAATGGAATTTAAAGGATAGTATCTAAGTATTTAATTGCCTGGTGTATCCAGTGTAGTATTAATACGCCCTAAATTCGGAAGCGTATATATTGTCTGTTTTATAATAAATTTGTACTTAAATTCATCTGTTGTTTATCAAAAAATAGATTAAGAAATACATTTATACAAAAAAGTTCCTTAAAATATTTACTGGATAGAATTAAAAAAATTGTTTTTGTCTTTGTTTTCGAGCCTTCTGTTTTGTTTAGATGCTTAAGTTAAGCGAAATAACAATAAATATGCACACACACACACACACACACACACACACACACACACACACACACACACACACACACACACACACACACACACACACACACACACACACACACACCACACACACACACACACACACACACACACACACACACACACACATTGTTTATTTTTGCTTATTAGCGTGCAATATTATCAGTTCAATGTTATAAATATTAGTCTGCTGTAGTTTTAAGAATAATTTATACAAAAACAACCTGTCGTAGAAAATATTTGAATCAAAACAATATATAATTTGATAAAGCAAGATACGTTATGGAATACAATAAATTAAGTTGTTTCCATGCTAAGATGTTATATAAAATAAAAACTTTCATTCAAATGTAGAATTTGTATTTTGTATAAGCAGTTACACATACATTTTTTTAAAACTTTTTTTATGCAAACCGTACCTATTTCAGGATACTTAATAAAGTACTGAAATGTATTCTTACAAAATAAAAGCAAAGCTGCAATGAGTGATAAAAAATTATTTATTAAAATTTTTATGAGCCACATCTCATTTATAATGCCAAAAAACATGCTCTAGTAACTTCATTAATTAAACGAAAAGAAAAATATTTTAAACTCACGAAATTAAATTATTCCACAGAAAAGCTTTAAAAATAATTAAATTACTCTTTAAAAAAGCTCAGAAAAGGTAGTTTTATTGATTTTTGTGTTGTAGCGGTCATTTTCGGATTTATACTCTACATTCATTCGTGGATGAATGAAATAATTGCGACTAAGTTCTTACAATTACTTCAGATTTTTTTTACTTACACTACAATAACAAAAGTTAGTATTTTTTCGAAAGGTAATATTTTTTCTTTCATTCAGCTCATCCCATTCTAAGAGGATTGGAAACATTTTAAAAACTAGCTTTCTAACGAATGAAAATATATTGTTCTGGTTAAGTTTTTCCTTTAATCTTCTTTTTTGTACTCTCTTTTTTATAATAGGGAACTTTTGGAAATAAAACGATAAGAAAAAGGATTGTAGTAACACAAATTCAACAAAAAAGAAGGATATCATTATATAGATTCCTTTAACAAACCTAAAGATAGTATTTGCAATAATGATCTAGAGGCTTAGAAAATAAAACCTACACTTACAAAATCAATACATAAATTAAATATTAAATATATATATATATATATACTATTTTAACAAATAAATGTTTTAAATTTTTTTATCCTTGGTGAAATAGAAACAAGCGACAGTAATCTGTTAAATTAAGCAACATCTATATATATGTATAAAAAATGGATGTTTGTAGAAATGACCTCGCTTCACACGCTCCAACACTGTTAAACCGATCACTATGGAAATTGGCATGTAATACGTTTTTTGTGGAGAAGGTTTTTGTACTATCCTCTTTTTTTGCAGCTCCCCACCAGGTGGCGCTACAGCAAAGAAACTTCTGCACCATTCAATCAATTGCCTAGTTGCCAACGTAGTCGTCAAAAATGATGCCAATATGGCTCAGTCACCAACAGTTCTCTACGTTTCCATTGTATCGCCATTATAATGTAAGGAACGGCGTTGCTTGCGAATATTATAATTTTAACATAAAACAAGAAATGTGAAGGAAAAGAAATTAAGTCAATTCCTCCTTATGTCAACAATTACAATTTTTATTTTAGTTACTTTTTATTAAATAGTTACAATCACTGTAAATATGTATATACATATGACATAATCACAATATTAAGAGACAACATAGAAAGCGATCTTCCTTGCGATTTTCTCCATTTTCCTTTCTATGTATGGTGTTTGGACTATTTTTTATTTGTTACTATTTATTAATTAATTAAATTTAATTATTCTAATAAAATACTATAGCAAAAAAAGAAATCATATTCTCAGATATTAGACCGTCCCAGGTAGGATTCGAAACCCACGACCTTTGCATTAGAAGTCCCACGCGCTGCCCACTACTCTACATGGACACAACAAAGATTTTCCTTTCTATATATATGCTGTGTGACTACTATTTTTGTTTGTAATTATTTATTCATTTTTAAATTTAATTAATGAATTAATAATTGAAAAAACTGAATTAACATCAAATGTCATCCACTACAAGCTTAAAAAATGTATTTGAACTTGAATGGATAAATAGGAAGTATTTATTAACAATTGAAAATTGACAATTGGGGGAGTGAACTAATAGTAGGAATTGAATAAATACAAAAGAAAGTAATATTAACGTATTACACATCCAGATATAAATTATTTACACTATATTAAGCACCCGTTACACAAAATTTTTAACAAGATGTTACTTTTGCTGAGTAGAGATCAACTTAGGAAGGTGTTTTCGAAAATCAACCCACAAGGGAGTTACGGGGTAGTTATAAATAAAAAATCCTTTATATCTCAGCTATTAGACCTACAGACTTAAATTTTAACAAACATGACTTTTTGTTCAGCAAATATATGCAAAGGGCTTTTTTTTGTTTAATTTACAATTCAAGTAAAATTTACTCACTAAAAACTTCTTTATTCTTCACAATTTGTATTGTTTATTTTTTCGAATCACCCCTGCAAAGAATGGGTATATCAGCTAGTCATAATATATATAAAAGTTTAAAACATGTCTTCCAAATAAAGCTGTTACTACCACTGAATGACACTGGATATGCTAGGGGGTACAAAGTTTACACATTTAAGTTCACAATAACTGTTGTGTGCTTTTTTTCTTCCATTGTAGAATGGTCAATTTATACCCCAACAACAGAAAAAAAATATGTGTGTGCTTATGACTAGAAGTGAAAACTTCTGATTCATTCCGGGCTAGAGAATCCAATTGCTCGGATGTACTACGTTTTCTTTTTCATTTTCCCATGCGGGCGTTAAGTAGTTATCTTTCGTGTGCCCATTCATAGATAGATTTGCTTATTTCATCCATTTTCTGAAAAAGGCAATATTTAAATTATTATACATTTTTACATTATATAATTTTGAGTATATACGATTTATATATCTCAATTAGTTGAATTATTTAAAAATATTTTCTATTTATGTACTATCGCAATAATCTCCAACGTTCAAGATAACTCTCCAAGTTGGCAACCCTATTATTCCATGTGACGTACGCGTAAAATTGGCAATCACGTGCTTCCTTTCATATCTTGTCGCCAATACCGTTCCGATAATACGTAATTACCGTTTATATAACTTATATACAGCCATATACTATGCAAGGCTAGGAACACTTATGTCCTGAGAGCTTATTTACTTTTCTTAAAATTCTCTAACGAAACAAAAGGATAGGATTCGTACATTTTCGCAATTAATGCTTTTATTTTCTAGTAATAAACCATAATATTGTCAACTCTCTTTCCATAATTTTAACTTGATTAAAATTTCAGATTTTAATTCTTTTGACACATTTTTATGCTTAAATTCTCTTTCTACTGAATAAAAAAAATAGATCCGATGTTTTATTTCTTCTTATCTTCAAAATCACTTACATATGAATAATCTTTTTTGTCTTCAATTATTTTCGAACGTGCGCTCCTCTTCTCTCGTTCACTTGCTGGATTTGAGTGGAAGTAGGCTGCATAACAGAGTAATATTTAATAAAGAAAATAAAACTTCTCTGAAAAAGTGCGAATGAAATTTTTACTTAAAAAAACATGCACCAAAATTTTTTTAATTCAAAACTAAGTGAGCGTTGCCGATTCGAGCACAATTGCCGACTGGAGTCGACTAAATTCGATAGACCGTAACGCACCCGAATGTGACGCTTAATTTAAGTTCACTCTTTAGCAAAATGCGCCTAAAGAAGTCATCACTTTAATAAACGAGTAAATGCATTTATAAAATAAACTTACTACATATATTATCCCCGTATGTATTACTATTATCAATCACATGCTTAAACAATTAACTTTATTGTCGTTTTCTACTGAGACCACATGATAAAAATGAGTATCTCTACAATTTTAAAAATTCTTTTTATTGAATTAATTAAATTAAATTTTTAGAAATGCGTGAGTTTTTAGAGCGTTTAATGGGGGCTCAATTCAGCTTTGAATGCAGTTATTGTAAGATAAAAGTGAGAATTCCTTTAAACGTGTGATCTTTCGTAAGCTACGAATAAGTAAGATCTTAAAATCATTGTGTACTTCTTGAATATAGATGTCTTTAAATGGACTCACAACCGGCGATTTGACAATATTGTGATATTGGTTTATGAGAAAACGAAATGACATAAGACCAGACAATTACTCATATTTTTTTTAATGAAAATCTTTTTCGCATTTATAATTTAAATATTTTTGATTTATAATTTTATATTAATATTTATTTATATTTTACACTACACAGTCACGCTTTCTCTCTCTCTCTCTCTTACACACACATACACGCATATATATATATATATACACACACACTGAAGTGTCACTGAATTAGGGATAGTAAGTTAAAAATGGTTTAGTTCGGCTTCGATAACGATTGTCCCCAACAAGGTTTAGATTCAACGAATTTGCGGAAGCGTTCAGCAGGAACGTCTTGCCAAACATCGGCTAGAGTTGTCTACGATTGCGTGAGTGTTGCTAGTGTTAAAATTTATGTTTGGGATTATAGTTGACCAATTAATCAAACCAGGCAGGAGCCAACCTGTCCTTGTGAGAGCGCAGTTGTCTTTTTGGAATACTTTAGTTCCATATAGGGACGAAGTTGATAGCCCAGAAAATCTATGTATCGAACCGTTTTGAGAGAGATGGTGTGCCAAAATACTCCAAGAACTGTCAAGAGAAGACACACCAGACAATAACTGAGCTGTCATTGTGTTGTACAGCTCCAGCCTAGCATGCAGGATCCATGGTTTCATGAGCTTGACGCCATAATTTCAAATTCCCCTCGTTATGAAGCAAGCGAGACTCGTCGCTCCATACTACTCGCTTCCAGTCCTCTTGAATTCATTCTCTGTATTGTTTTGCCTACGCGAGACATGCCAACTGATGGCGTGCATTTAACAACAGTATTCACATATGGTTCTCGAAAACCATACGGTGAAAAGAGTGTAGTAACGTTCGTTTATATTGACTGAACGACTGGCATCGTGACTTATTTGGGTCATAATTTGAATTAATATTAAATTTCTCTGAGCCGTTTCATACCTGGCTCGTTTCAAGTTAACTGTCCCTTGAAGTTTGCCGATCGCTATTTTCCTCCACCAGTCATGTATTCTACGCATACTCTTTACACTAGTGTTTCTCAAACTTTCAATATTTGCAAACTAACAACTACGTATTGAATGCAATAATAATGTACTTCGACGCTAAAAGTATAATGGGACTATAATTATAAACTGTACAAATTATTAAGTTAACTATTATATTTTGAATATGACAAGCCCATGGAAGCCACTGGTAATTACCAAACTTGTTTTTAATTTAGTATTGATTAATTAATTATCAAATACTTTTTGCCGTACTGATACATTTCTGAGTATCTTGTATGAGTGTGAATATGCATTTTATTTTTTACTATGTCAGAATGTATTTTGTATTGCTTCCTTTCAGTAAATTGATAAGTAGTTTAAATGTTTTATTTTTGACTTTTCGATATGCTCGCACCCCCCACGTAGAATTATCACGCCCCCTCCAGGTGGGCGCGCCCACAATTTTAGAAATGCTGCTTTACACTGTCAATCCTGAAACTCCTATTCCTTTTATGATTTCCGATTGTGAATGCTCCACGCGTTTAGTGGCTACTATACGCAATCAAAGATGTGTAGATTAAAAGTTTTATTCATATTAGCAGTTGAAATGGCTAATAAGTAACAGCCACAGTACTAGCTTATATATATAGTTACTACATGTCTTTGCTTATGCATACACGAGGTGCAGCACTAAGAAATTGCCATAAAATTGTCTATACCTAATTCAGTGGTACTTCAGTCTTAAGATAGTGGTACCTCACTATCTTAAAAGAAAATGAGGCATGAAATTAAGATTTCTATCAAAACTGTTTTTCATCATTTCATCATCATAACACGTATCTTGGTTTCATTTGCTTCTATTCAATTTTTATAATATATATGTTAAGAAAGTCCTTGCGGCAGATGAATTTTCGAAAAATTATCGATTTTAATTTCTTAAAATTTTTTAAGAGCTTAAAAAATTCTATTTAAAATGATATATAATATGAGGAAATATGGTAATAAGAAATATTTTTATTTATTTTTTAAATGAAGTTACAGCTTGAGGCGCATCAAATGAGCTCTGCTGAGAGCACCTGTGTTTTCCCTTGCATAACTTTCTGATGAGCACAAATCCATATGATGTTAAAGTGGAAAAATTAGATTGTATTGGGAATATCCAAAAGTGTATGGGTACACGTCTTTTGTTCAAATGTGAGTCAGTTAATAACACTTTATGGTCAGTGATTCCAAAATCTACATTTGTGGAATTGCGCAGTTCAATATAAGTTATGTAGCAAAATTAATGATCTTAAAATATTGTGATATTGAACCAAGTTAAAACTTTGTGCCATGTGTTAAAAAAATAGATGCACGTAGGATTCATGTAGCTGAACGAAAGCATCTTGATCCCCCAAAAGGCTTAATTGTTAAAAATAATGAAAAAAAAAAGAAAATTAGAAAAGCCTTTTGTAGGAGCAGAAGTAGAGAAAATGCTGAAAAATTACAAATTTTCCCTTTAAAGCCTGTATTTTACGCACCTTTTTCTCAAAAACTACTTATTATAGAATCCTCAAATTTTCAGTGTGCATACTTTTATCATGTTTACGCATTTTAGTGGAGGGAATTCAATATATCTAGCAACCTTTTTGGATAAGGCTTTTTAAAACTAAATTTTAGGGAAAAAATTGGACATTTTTTGAAAATTCATAATTATTCTAAATTTAAACAAAAAACAAGTCTCTTCGTTAAAGTTTTATTCATAGTACGCACATCCTGCAGTAAAAATTTTATCCAAGAGAAGTAAGTAGTTTCTCAGAAAAAGGTACATAAACTTGTGTGATTTAACATGGGCTCCTATGAGCATATCGAATCCCTTAAAGTATTTTAAAGTATTATATATTTTTTGTTGTTGTTAAAATGAGCTGTCCATGTAGATCACATTTTAACAAGGATTTCTCAATAATGTACCCCCTATTTCTTTAAAATCTCTTGTGTTTTCTTTCCTTATTAAACCACATTAACCTTAAATTCTGATATTTATACACCTTGTTTATGGTCTTTCTGATATAAACACATTTACCACAGACAAATATTCAAAAAGTGAAAAATGCCGAAATCTTAACAATACATATCATATTTCTGTAAACTGAAATCAAAATTCCTCAAAAATAAATATTATTAATTAATATTACAGTCTAAATTTATAATGAGTGAGAAATATTAACGTCCATGATTACAACAGCTTCACGTCCTAAAAATTAATACGGACACCTGGCTATCTAATAAACAAAAAATTAAAAAAAAAAAAAAAAAAAAAAAATAAATACCGGCTAAAAATAACAATTAACGGAAAATGTTAATTTAAATATAGTTTGGAGATTTTTAATACTTCTGGAAGAGCGTTGAATATATTTAAGGGTTCTATAAAACCTTCCAACATATTATTGAAAATCATTTTTCATCGATGTAAACATGATAAATATATTCATTAAAAATATATGCATTTCCCTTTTTTTACTTTTCATTAAACTTCAGAAATTCTACGTTAAATATGCAAATTACGCTTATTCTGTTACAGCGAACAAAATTATAACACTCTTTAGGCGAGTCTAAAAAAATACACTGAATATTATTTACCGAGGCTTTCATGCAAACTTATTAAAAATAAAAGTAATTATGTTTTTTTTTAAGTCATGAAATTAAAAGCTTCTCTACAAGTTATGTTCTTAATAAAATACAAAAGATTTAAAAATCTTTCTTTAAAAGAAGGTCTTTATGCCTCCCTGTAAATAGCAACTTTCTGAAATAACTTATTCTCAAATTTCCGTTGTGCGAGCCTTCCGAGTGTGATGAATGGAGTTGTAAGTCAGCGACGTCACGACTGGTTGCTAAGCAACGAAATTGCAAAATGAAAGGTTGTGGGGTTTTTGGTAGAGAAAAATTATCATTTGCATTAGGGATACAGTTTTGCTCCTTTTGATGCTGTGAAATCAAAGAGTAAAGATAATAATATTTTTCTTGTATTTTTCATTTTAATGTCGGTGGTTTGCTTTTTAAAAATCAGGAATGGTAATTAGTTTAAATTTAAAAGATGAAAGAAGATTTTGTAACATTTTTGTTTAACATCAGTGTTTTTGTGTTTATGCTCAGTAAAAATTGTGTTTTGTCGTTATATGCATGTTAAAATGATTAATTATCGAAAAAGAGAAACAAAATAATAAATCATGTTGAGATTATTTAATTATTTAAAAACTACTAAAAGAATGACAGAATTAAAAGCTTTGAATGAATTTTATGTTTATGTTGATTATGTAAAAATGTTTTAACAGATTTATGAATATGGTTTTGAAGCAAACGAGATAAGATGTTATATATGCATACTTTGAAACAACTATTTGTTTTAATATTTCTTCATCAAAACTTCCGTAGAAAAATGGTTTTTTGCTAAATCTAGTTTCTACTATATTTAATGGTTTTTTTCCCAAATGGGCTGCATTTTAGCAGCTAAGCCTTTGAAAACACGGCAAGTCTATAGATGTGAGAGCTATTTCATTGGTGGTACATCTAGGGGTGGCTCCCGCTACCAAATTTTGACGCTTGAGTTTTTTCCATTCAAGTTCTCGTCGAATGCTAAATCTTACCGTGATCTTATTTTGCCGAGAGTGACAGAGCCAAATTGATACTCAACGGATCTTTCACATGCCACATAATCATATTACATGCATGACTGCTATTTTCGCATCTAGAAACTATATCGACTCCAACTAGAATCGAGTCCAAAACATTGAGCTTACAAGGCGGCCACTCTAACTTTAAGCCGCAGAGCCGACTTTACATTCAATGTATTTTAGAACTTCATTTTAAGGAATTTCATTTATTCCGATGTAAAAAAGTTGCACCATTTCCATATAAATAAACTCTATAAATTATATTTAATATAATTTATAAGAAGTTAGGAATAAAATAATTTTCTTAGTTTTTGTATTGACAGTCTATCAATAAACAGCGTTATGCAGATCATTAAAAATGGTATAGTTAAAATGAGTTATTTCTCTTCATGAGTTTCTAAAACGTTGAATGAAATTTTCCTTATTGAAGTATTTCTCTTCCTTGTACGTTTTTAGGAAAATTTTCATTAAAAATATTCACGTGGCATTAAATTTGCAAAAGGGCTCAAAGTCGTATTAGATCTCATTTCCATAAAGTTCAAATTTGTCTTTAGTTAAAGGTTAAAGGGAAAATCCCTACAAAATTAATATATTTCTTTTCCTTAACGAATAATTTTTAGGATTTCTATTTTTTTAAAATTTGAAATGGGTTATATAGTGTCATGTAATAGTCCATATTACATGACACTAAAAATTATAATTAAAACATTTTTTTAATCTAAAATCCATAAGATTGCATAAAACTTCATGGATGTGTATTTGCTTTTCGGTACAGATTTGAGGTGCGAAAATTAATGCTTCCACATCATTTGAAGTAACATCACAAGATGAGGATTTATTATTGTTGATGCTTATTGAGTCCTGAGGATATAAGATGAAAATCAGCATTTTTAATTTTTTGAAATATTTTCAACGGTACTTTTTTTTTCTCTTGCAAGTAATTTGAGTGCAGCCTCCTGAACTACCTTTTAACTTTTAAAACTTTTGTGACTTTAACTGAAAAAAGTAAGGCGTCATCTGGAAGAGTTGACAACTCAAACATTCAAATGTAAAGTTATAACACACGCACGCACGCACTACGCTGGGTATTTTACGAGATTGCAAGACTATATATTCTCTTTAAGTTATTTTTATCCAAGCCTTAGAATTAAGTCTCCGATTGTATTTAAATATACTCTTATAGAACTGGCCTCTTCATTTAAAAAAGACAGGACTTAAACTTTTAGAATATTAGTATATTTATAATTTACGCCCCTGGCCCCCCCTCTCGTAATTGTTTTCCTCAAACACCATTTTTAGTGGATCTCCACTCAACGAAAGAAACATGCTTGTAAAATTCAAAGTCTATAAGTATGATTCATCAAAAACGGGATTTTTCTTATCTCCTATCCCCGTAAGCCCTCCAAAACCCCCTTTGGAGTTGATTTCTACCAAACATGCTATTGGCGGATCTCTATTCAACAGAAGAAAAATTTTGCTAAATTTAAAATCTGTGTCTAATAGTTCAAAAATAGGAATTTTTGTCTATAATTCTACCGCAATTCCTGTTGTGAGTCGATTTTCATAAAAACTTTCTTAGTGGATCTCAATTTAGCAGAAGAGACACGTTTACCAAGTTTCATGTGTGGACGTAATAAATTAAAAAGGGAATTTTTGTCTAAACAACCCCGTAACATCCTTGGGAGTCCATTTCCATAAAACACGTTCTTAGCGGGTCTCTACCCAATAAAAAAAATATTTTTTCTAAATTCTTTGTACGTAAGTCTAATTGTTCAAAAATACAGTGTGGATTCCCTTTTTTTTATTTATGACGTTCACGTAACTCTCTGGAAAACACGTTCTTAATGGATCTCTACTAAATAGAAGAAACGTGTCTTCCAAATCTCAAGTTTGTAAACCTAATAGTTCAAAAAGGGGACATTTTAATCCACAACGTTTCCGAAACTCTCCTTGGGTTTCGATTTCAGGAAACCCGTTCTTTATTGTTCTCTATTCACCAAAGATGTATGTATTGTATTTTCGTGTTGTACCGTCACCCCTCTCCCGTTTAAGGTTATTTATTTATTTTTTTAAAAAATGGAGGTATCGGGATTTTTTTGTTGTTGTTATTTTTAGATATGCTAGGTACATTTTAAGAAATATATGAGAAATTATTTTTACTAAAATGTGGGGATAAATTGGTAAAAACTTACACAAAAAAAAAACAACATAAACGCGGCCCATTCGATACCAAAAGTTTATGAACAAATTCTCAATTTTTCGATTCTGCTGTGTTGCTATGTAATTTATTTTTGAAATGACCTTCAGGATAAGAGATATTTTAATTTTTACAAAAACTAGAGCACTTTATTTTAGTTATTATTTGAAATTGCTTAAAAAAACAGTGATTATACTAACATAAGGGACTGTACATTTTTTAATAAAACAGTTATTGATAAATCTTAAGGTTAAAACACTTCCATCATACAGAACATACACAAAAAAAATTCATTTAATTATTTTCAAAACTTTTTTAGCAATCGCTGGCCCCGTTTGAGCGTTTAAAAAACACATTTCGAGTAAATCGCGTTTTAAAGTATTACATCTTGAAAAAAGTAACAACATCTACTTTTACTAAAACACTTATAGTTTTTGTTCTCGTGAACGGAAAATAATAAATTTGGTATTTTTATAAAGCTAATAAGATGACCCATAAAAGAAAATCATAAAAAAATGCCAATTTTTGGCAAAATTCACAATTTTAGTTTAGTCGGATACCTTAAAAAGAATATTCCTGCTAAATTTTATGACTAGTTCTAATAGTTCCGGAGATTTTGTGATGAATGTGTGTTTCTTTTTTTCGAAGTACATATTGATCTTTTATCTTTAATGTTGAAGTCATTTTTACCTCTCTAGTACAGATTGTTATAAACGTTATATTCATTTAATATATATATATATATATATTAAATGAATATAACATTTATAATAATCTGTTTATATATATATATATATGTAACTTATGCGAGTGCCTCTTTATACTCGCATAAGTTATATATGCGAGTTCATCATATCAGTTATATATACATATATATAACTGATGCGCGAGTGCTTTTTACATTACTGTAAATGTAATCGCAATTCTGATAGCTTTTTTTGTAATCCGAGTTAATATCAATGCTTCCGAAACACTGTCATGAATCGGTTGACAATGCTTACAGAAGAACCTCCAAACTAAAATTATTGTAAATATTAATGCCACTACCTTCATCCAACATTAATGACACCATGAAGCATACAGAGTAATCAGAATACAATGAAATATTATAACACGCACAAAAAAGCTCTCAAATAATCTCCTAGTCTCCTTAAGGGTTATCAATGATTCAAAAATAAATGTTCGGTTACCACTGTTTCACGTTTAAACATTACATGGTAGCATTATTTATAGCAGAACATTTCTTGTCCAATATGCTTATTAAAGGGTAATTTATAAATATTTATATCATTACATAATGTATAAACTAGCCTACAAAGTTTGCATCATTAGATTAGATTATAATTGTATTTGATCTGGGATTTTTTCATGGCTAGAGTTATGTACGTAGATGACAGATTTTACAGATTGTAAGGAATGTAATACTAATTTAAGGACCTGAGAATAGGATTTTGTAGGGCAGACCAAGTCTTAGATGTATTAATGGCCTAGAAAAAGATCTCCTAGTTTTTTGAACTAAGAATTTTAGAACACTAGTAGGAAGAAGGCTAGCCTAGAAAAGGCTTCTTGAGAAGGCCAATCCCCACCCTGGGCTGTCAAGCCACTGAGGAAGGAATGTAATAGAGATATTGACTTTTTAATTTATTTATTAATTAAATAAAAGTTGCAGCAAAGAATGCAGTAAAAACCTATGAAATAAATTTTAAAAGTTTACCTTTTTTTTTTAATTATAATCGCGTTGTTTTATACAGTCCTGCAATAAAGTGTTCAATAATATGAAACACAATAAATAAATGTTTAAATTCTTCCATGAACTAGTATGTCTAAAGAATTTATTCACCCCAATATGTAACAGATAAACTTAGTTCATTTGAATTAACATTTTTATAAATATTTATTATTTAAGTTTTTATTTCAAATTTATATTTAAAAATATATTACCTTTATTTTATTGATTTACATATTCAGCAACTGTTTCACAACTGGACTGAATTTTTACATATTCAGCATGTGTCCAACTGTTTAGAGAGTAAAATATTTAATTGTAATAGATTCTTTAAAAAAATCCATTGATTTAATTGAAGACTGTGTGCACTATCTAAAAAGGTTCAGAGAAGCGTTATTTAACTTTGTGTAATTAAGTCTGAAAAGGCAGATATTTGCTAATTGTAACAAAATAGTTAGAATACGTAATACAAGTGATATATAATCTTATAATATAATTAATTTATGTAGTCATACTCTCATAAAAGGAAATTTAAATTAAAATCTTCATCACGTATTTCAAATTCGAAATTTCCTTTACGTTCTTAATCACTATGATAATAATTATTTCGTAATGATTGATATTTAAGTGCTTGAAAAAGATTTAATTCATACTCTTTATAAGTTGCAGTTAATTACACAAATATTAAAGTATTGTGTGTGTTTTATATAACATAATTATATCGTATCAAAATTCTTAAAATGGTTATTATATTTAATTTTCCCTGCTTACTATTTTGATTGTAAATTTATTATTTCTTTGCTAGATTTGTTAGAAATGCGTCTGGAAAAATAAAAATGTTGCAGATACTTAAGCAAAATGCCGAATACGCATAAAATGATTTAATAATAAAATAAATTTTCTATAAGGTATAAATAAAAATTGAAAACGTTTTTCATAATTTTGCGTAGGATACTTTTTTCTCTGAAAAAAAAAAACAATTATGTCGTTTGAACATCAGGTTTTTCTAAAACTGAGTTAATGTTTGCAAAAGAATTGGATAAAAAACAAGAAATGTAATTAATGTCATTTTAAATAGTTAAAAATATTCTGAAAACCATTTATTACAATACTGTAATAAGTTAAAATGAAAATATTTCTATGTAGCTTTTTTTTGTCATGCTAGTTACTGTGTCAAAATTTTGATTCATTGACTTTAATTTATTTAACGAGTTACAATTGTGAGGATTGCGACTAGTAAATTCTGGTATATATATGTCAGACCCCGGTTCTGCTGGTAAATGGAGGGAGGCGTCATCTTTAAAGTATCAGTTCTTTATTATTCTTCAATCACAGTTACAAGGCGAACATTTGGCGCCCAATCGGATTAAACAAAAGACTACATCACAGAGAGGAGTCACCAGTCACTCTACTCGATTATTCTCAAACTACTTCGGGGGAGCTAAACATCTCTGAGAAATGGAACGCGGAGCGTTCCTCCATCCCATATCGAAATGTATTTGTGGCCTTAGATGGAGAGGCCTGGATTGAGAGAGGGTACTTCCTGATTGGTGGACTGGAAGGGGCAAGAGGGTGTGGCTACGGTGACTGATTCGGAGACATCCGATGTGATAGAAATTTTTCCATGTGAGAGAGACTCGTCTGCTATTGGTTGATAGAGGTCAGTGAGTTAGCACTCAATTGGCTACCCTGAAGTTATGGAACAGAAAGTGGGAAATCAAAAATGTCTGTCTGTGTGGGTCGCAGTAAGAGAATTAAAGTAAAAGTTCAGAAACTAAAATAAGGAATATTTAGAAATAGTCATTCACTACATGGTGAAAGACGAAATTAACTATTAGGGGGGGGGGGATTATACAAGTCCAGTAGAATTCTTCTGGGCCTCTTAGTATTAGCATTGGGTAATTGGTATTGGGTAACCCTACCTTTAAATAGTCCTTTTCACCCTCAAATCCCTACGTGGTAGAAAAGAGTTTGATCTATTTTTATTTATTATACACTTAATTTTTAAGTTAAACTTTCCAGACTTGACATACATCATAATTTGGCGTGCCATATGAATCTTGTAACTGATTATTTATTCTTTGGTCGAGACCAGAAGTGCATGTAGAGGATGTTGGGTTAATGAGACATTCTCTTGTAGTATGTTATTCCATTTTATTTCACATTGTGACACTAAACAGGGAATGAACTGCACGACAAAGCCAAGCTGCAGCTGATTACACTTAATGAAGATAAAGGCAAAGAGCAAGACAGTGGGCTTTCTAGAAATTTCGGTTTATATACGAAGCGGCAGTATAACTCACATGATCTCTGTGGCTTGGTGGAAATATATCGTTCGAAAGATTCCCGTTAGGCGGGTTGGTGCTTATTATTTATACACGAGTCCTAAAGGCCTGGACCATTACAAGTTAAAAGCATGTTCAAGATTAAGTTAAGGGGAAACATTACATATATGTATGTATTTATATATATGAACTTTTGTAGAAAAACTGTAATTCCTGAATTGATATACAGGATGAATTTATCATAAGGGAGTTAATTTTTCTGATTTTTTCGCAATTAATTTCTTTTTCAAGAGTACAGTATGCTCATTACTTCAAAAAAAATATGCCCAAATAATTCAACTTTGAATAATATATAATTCCATTACTAAAGTTAATCGAACTAGAAAAAAGTTCGAATAAAAAATTAAACGAAATTTTCAGTTTCTAAAAGTAAAAAATGTGCATTTCTTATCATTGTTATCCTTTTTTTTTCCTTTTTGAGGAATTATTGAAATGGAAAAGGAAAAGGAAAAAATGTCATCAAAACGTTTCTAAAGAAAATAATGCTTTGTGCATTAAAAGCCAATTAAAGAATAAAGATTTGATTATTTTCTTTTTTATTCACCGAACAATGGTGAATTTTTAATGAAAAAAAGTTTCACTCTTCTTTTTTAAAGTAAAAAATAAACTTAGATAATTGAGTTATATTCAAAAGTCAAAGATGGGGAAAAAGTTTTTTTTCATTATTATGTGGCTTTCGATAATAAAAATAAATTAAGAAAAGTGTTTAGCTATGAAAAATATCTTAGTTGTGGCAAGAAAAAGTAATTTTATAGCTTAGTTTTAAGAATCTGCCCTTTTAAATTTTAAGAAACCGTTAATAAGGAACAATTTTAATAAAGAATTATAGTAGTAAAATTTACTCATTCAATCAGTGATAGTTGGTAATTTTTTTAAAAAAGAAAATACTTACGTTGAATTAATTTTAAGAGGAAATATTTATTTTACTTATGTGCAGAATTGAGAGTTATTTTTAATTCACTAATAAATAACATTGTTTTCAATTTAAAAGAATTCGCACAGAGATTAAACTGATTTTTTTAAAAATTATAGTCTCTGAAAAACTTATTTAAAAATCAGAATATTTAGCAATTATTATAGATAGTATATAATATCTGACAAATAATGAATGTAGAAAAAAAAATAGCAATATTTCAAAAAATGGCACTTTATTTTTATAACAAATTCATCATAATTTTAAATTTAATTCATTTTATAAATGTTCAAATAGACCTCTACACTGATGTTCAAAATTAGGAGAAACTTCAGATTTGGTCGATTATCTCTGCAACTACTGGACAGATTTTAATGAAATTTGGTGTGTACATAGGGTTAATATAAAGCCAAAAATACCCATTAAACAGGTATAATACACTCGAATGAATCCCGTTTGTTCAGTAACCCTGTTTTCAGGCCTTAGATGATTCTCAGAGAAGGTTACGAGTTACAATTGCTCTCTCCAAAGCACGAGTGACTCCCAACATGATACTTGGATACGTTCGGATGGTATCCAACATGTTTTGTTCCATGCACGGAACACAAAATGTGTTGCATACCGTGGCCCGTTGATATGCATGGCCTTCTCTCATTATGCCTATTACCTCGTAATGATCCAAATTCTCTCAAATTATGATGTAAATTAGCAAACATCCAGTGGACCGGTGCATCTCCTTGTGGGTACCTTACGTGATACAATCTTTCTGTTGCTTGTGCATTCCCTTTTGACAATCCGTAAATCAGGTGCACACCTATCTGCTCGGTATTTGTAAAACGTTCCATACTCCTCTGCGGGAGGTGACAGCTCGAATGTCTGTGGTAATATTGGTCTGTTTCCTAAAATGCTATTGTGAACAACGCCATCTAGCACCGAAAGAAGATGTTTCCGACCATGGGTTCCTATGCAGTCTGAATCCTTGTGATGTCCCTAACCTCTCCTTAAAATTTTCTCAATAATCCTGGGACACCCTGTATATATACGAGGGCGAGTCAAATGAAAGTGACCTCCCCTTGCGCAAGAATGGTTCGGTCCATCATCTGCGATGCACAAGAGTAGCACAGTGACATCCCTCATTTACGAAATTTTCGCGAAAGTGTGCGGTTAAAGTTCTTTGAAGCACTCGGTAGCGTGACATAATGGACGCTCCAAAACAAAAACGTGGTGTGCTCACGTTTTTGACAGCTGAAGGTGCTTCCCCACAAGAAATTAGTCGTCGTATGAATGTCGTGTACGGTACATCTGATTGACCACTGTGAAGCGTTGTAGCAAACGGTTCAGAGAAGGACTTGATGGTTGCAAAGACGATCCAAGACCGGGTCAAAGCCGCTTCGCAACAACCCCAGACAAAATTTCACAGGTTAATGAGCTGATTCGTCAAGAACGGCGGATAAGCATAGATTAAGTGGCTGAAGAGATTTTCGGAAAACTGAAAAAAAACATCCAGACTGCCCGTTTGCCAGTGGGACAAATGTCTCAATGATTATGGAGACTACTTTTAAATAAAGTACTCTGTTTACCAAATATTCGCATTGGCTCACTTTCATTTGACCCACTCTCGTATATATATATATATATATATATATATATATATATTTAGTATATAATTCCTATTGTATTACTTAAGCTTATTGTATTAAGGGGTCTCAGTGTTGTTAACTTTCTCTGAGGGGTGAAAATATAAACAATATTCAAAAACATATAACTCTTTGAAATTAAAATTAAATAATTCGAATCTTTTACACATTATTTATAAAGGAATGGGGCTTCAGAAAAGAGTAAAATGTTTAAAATATAATCATAATTTTAAAAATTATAAGCATATGAAAATAAGAAATGTTTCTATAAGAAATATTAATTTAGTTTTACGTTGCGCATGCTATTTTCTAAAGTAGTAGCTTTAATTACTAGCAATAAGTTGACTTATAAGGCTAAATATATCCTTATTACATTGTTGTATTTTAAATAAATAGAATAAAAAGTTATATTTTTTTAAAAATAAAAAAATTATGTTTTCAATGTGTTTTTAAAAATTTCAATATTTTTCAAATATTTTGAAACACAAAAGATGAATTATTCTTAAATTACTATTGTTTAAAGAGTATGATACATTTTATAATTCTATAAAGTTTTATGCATCAAAAACTACTATTTTAGAAAATAGCGAGCACAAAGCAAAAATTACTTAATATCATTTACAAAATTATTTCTTATTTGCATATGCTTATAATTTTTAAAATTATGATTATATTTCAAGCATTTGTATTTTTTTGAAACCATAATCCTTTGTAAATAATGTGTTAAAGATTCGAGTTATTTAATTAAAATCTAAAAGAAGTATATCTGTTTAAAAATTGGTTATATTTTCACTCCTCGAGACAAAATTAACACCTCTGAGACTTTTAATTTAATCAGATTAACGATGTAATATCGAGACCCTTGAAATTCATCGTGGCAAAGGGCTAATTTTACGCCTGTCGTTTGGAGTAACTTTAAGCACTATGCAAGTGACGTTACAATTTGGTTCGGTTTCACACCAATCTTAAGGGAGAACACCTTGAAGGATGGTATGGGGACTTCCACCTCCGCTTTCCCCTAACCTCACTAGAGAACTTGCGGCTCGACGAACATTTAGAGTGCCGCTATGCCGCACAGCCTCCATACATTTACAAACACCCATGTCTTCTCTTAGATTCGTTTCCATGCTTTACGGCACAGTAGTCAGTGTCACTAACCACTATATTGGATGATTGACATAAAAATTAAGTAAGTACCTTAATAGAAGTACAATCGGACCTCCTTTTCACGAACTCTATTTTACCAATTTTTCTATACTGTGAACTTATTTCTGGAATCAAGAACATTTTACGATTTTATTCGTAAAATAACCTCCCAACTGCGAAGTGTATTTTCTATTTAACAAAATGTTTCTCTCTTAACACATTTTATGATGCTCAATAGCATTGAACTGATTTAACTTTGTGCCTAACTCACCGAGAGCCATAAAATTGCCGTAATTCTGCACGCTTCATCCAAAAAAAACTCAATCAAATTTGACAGAATTGATCAATAATTAAATTTGAGGACTCATGAGATATATAATGTATGTTTAAAATTACAGGTTATAAAGTAATTAATTTTTAAAAGTATAGAATTGCAAAATGTTATTAAAATTCATTAACTTTAATACGTAAAATTTTTTAATGGAAAACACAGTCTATTCTTGGGCGATGTTTTCTTCCCTTGTTTTTTCTACTGGGTTTCTTTATAATGAACAAGAGATATAAAATAAATAGATAATAATTAACAAAAAAATGTGTAAAAAATTAATTTTTTTAGCAATACATAGTGTTGAAGAAATTAAAATTGGTTTTATGTTGTTTATAAAGTATATTGAAACGAGATTATCTATTTAACAAATTTTCCACATAGCAAACTTTTTTTAAGATTTAGCGATTTGGTTAAAGAGAGGTCGAACTCTATATGTTTATAAGTGGTTAGTAGAAACGATTAACGCCATAGTTTAACACTCATCGGGGGGCTTACACCCCACAAGGGGGAAATTTGATTTTTAAGGGGAATTCTAAAAAAGACTTATTTACAGCATAATATAGCCAATTATAAAAATATTTTTCAGTACTTGCTTGTGCAATATGAGATAAACTGTAACAAAAATATTGAATATTTGACCTCTAGTGATACAATATTCTTTCCAAACATAATCGCGCTACTATTTTGAATGGTATGATATAATTAATGCTGGAATCCAAGTTTCTGCAGTGTTTTTCAAAATCGTTCATTATTAATAGCTGGGGTTAATTCAAAATAAACATCTTAAAACTTATTGTAAACCGTTGCTTGAAAAATATATATAAATTGAATAAATATTAGTGATGTACGAATGATAAGTTAGTTCAGTTCAGTTGTTAATTTGTATTAATTTCATTTTTAGAAGCGTTATTTCCAAATTTTTTTTTTAATGAAAAAGTATGTTTTTTAAAAACAGTTGTGTGTTTTAATTAATATGTCTTTGAAACAAATATCAAGCTTAAAGCTCTCATTCATTTTTTATATTTTTTTCAGTTTTCCATTGTAAGTTTTGAAAATTTACTTACTTTATTAATAATAATTTTCTAGTGATTTCCTAAGGCCTTAAAAAGTTTCATTTAAATATATATTTGTGTGTGTAGGAGGGGGACAAAGGAATTTTTAAAATGCTTATGGGGCTTAGTTAAAAACAAGTTGAGAAAGAATGGTTTAACAAGATGTATTTAAATCTCAATCTGACATGTAAAATACAAAA
>BMAO01015558.1:0-17365 GCA_019973975.1 Trichonephila clavata | reverse complement strand
TATGTTCCATCTCTCATCTTTCGTAGTACATTGGAATGTTAATTCAGAGAAAATTTTAACTGTTCTTTTAAATCCATAATATTGAAATTCTGAAAGACAATAAAATGGTTTTGAAAGAAGGTGAAACTTCTTTACTCTTTTTCTTACTCTTTTTAAAACTTTTTCGCTTAAAAATTAAAGCCTTTTGATGCTCATTTTTGATGCTCAAATAATTTGTATTTACATAAAATACCCCTATTGAAATAATTAAAATTTGAAGATCGAAAAATAATAATAGATACATCGGATCCTACTTACTTCTATTTCTTTAATTGCATTAAATAAAGTGCCATAGTTGTGAGCTGAAAAACTAAATTTTAAAAAATATGCAGAAGATTTATATTACATTCATGAATTTATGATTGTAGTTAGAACGAAAGCTTTTAAGTTTAAGGATATAAATAAAAAATATTATTTCTCAAAGACAGTATTTTCAAATGTCCTAGAATTACAATGAGTTGAGGTACACTATTGAATTTTCTTATCTTAAGCTTCTAAATATTTAGACATTCAATATGTTGTTGTTTCTTATCCCACTTGACCGACAGAAATATCTAGATCAAGTCCATGAACCCGTGCGTATTTAAACAACGAACTGTAGTAGGACTTGAGAGCAGCTGGCTCTTATGGCAACAGTGGCCGCGGTGGCCGAGTGGTCTAGGCATCGGATCATGGCTAGCGTGTCATGAGTTCGATCCTAGTACCGCTAAAGATCCGCCGTGTAGGGGAGCGATGCACGTTAAATCTGTCGAGAGCTCAAACGTCCTCCCGTTGGTGTGGTGTGGTAGTTAGGAGAGGGGGTGCCAGCTCAGGTGTCGTCCGCGTCACTTGACCATGGTTCAAAATTACGCGGTCCGTCGCCAAAAGCCCTCGTGTTGCTAATCAGTGCGACGTTAATATTCTCTCACTCACTCACTTATGGCAACCAAGACAAGCCAATATGTGGGCAGGAGCGGTTTGGATCTCATTGCTATTCGGACTAGGAGGGTAAACTTTAAGACCCTCCACATGCCGTTGAGCTCGAGTATGTCCACCTGTATGTACTAGCAAGAGTAGTTTCATCCCGCCTAGTGCTTGTGCCAAGCAAAGCAGCACCAGGGCGGTTTCCTTCACACCATTCATGTACGGGAGCCTGCCTCCAAGAGAAACTGATATCTTGTTTGACCCGAGTAGCAATTTAGACATTCAATATTAAAAGTTTAATGTAAATAGCTCTTGGTGTTTAGAATCATTTATGATATTCCAAATGTCTAAAAATTCTACAGAAGTTAAATGCGCGTGCGTACACACACACTAACAGACTAAAAAAAAAATGAAAAACTTTAAAATTTCTTCAAACCACCTTTCATATTTATCACATACTTTCATCATAGATATGATTCTTTCAAATTTTGTGGTCTGGACTCATATTTTTAGACGCATATTTGCCTAGATCTTCAACGGATGGTAGAAGATTCATTCAGACACCCCACATAGATAGACCCTCTCACCAATTTCCAATTAAACTGAGGTTAGAATTCTGCAAAGTTTAAATCAAGTCCTTGAAAGAATCCTAATATTTTTGGAATAAATTCTTTCTTACGCAAGCTCAATGAACTTTGCGTCATGTAAAATTCATCGCCTTCAGGAAAGAAGTAACCCTTTAAAGATACATAAGGATGCCGATAAACAAGTTTGTGTGCTCAGGAGATTTTATTTTGTTGCTGAACCAGTTTCATGGATTTTCCCAGATCATGCTTCCTCCAGAGTCTACTACAGTGTGGAAAACAAGGTACGCAAAAGCAGCAATGTTACATTAGCATTTCTTCTAATCCTGATGTCACTATCATGTTAGAAGAGAGCAAATTTTGGCCGATGTGACTACATGATTTGTTGCCATTGCTCAATGCAGTCTCTACAATCCTTGGCAAATTTTAGTCTCTTTTCTAGTTTAATTGCAGTGAGAGAAATTCTTATTCAACTACAAATCTTTAACCTCATTCATTTGAGCTATTGCCTCATTGTATGATGGAAATGGTTTTGTTTCCCTTTTTGAATATGTTTGTAAGTTCTAGCTATGATGATTTTTGACGATTAGATTGCATTAATTGTTTCAATGATTTCCTATCCCGATTGTTTGGTATCGATTTTAAATCATTATTCTAAGCAAAAGAGTTTTTGATGTTGCAATAGCTACTGCAATAGTGTAAAAATTAGAAGATAGCTTTCCCCTCTGAGTAGTGGTTATTATTGTAGCAAAAACTGACGTAAAATCATCAAATATTCGAGGAAAGAAAAACAAACGTGTTTGGATATTTTTGGTTATATCGTGAACACATATGTAAAATCTTACCACAGATCCAGATTCATATTAATAGATTCTGTATGTGTGATTCTTCTAATTTATTTAGTTATAATATGATTCTTTATTTATACTTAATTATTTCTTATTTAAAGTCTTATTTTTCTAATGCAATTACAAATAATCTTTAAACTTGCAGTTCGACTTACTCGAACTTTTAACTACTCGATGATTATAGCCGAGCTTCTGTTTCCAACGTAAATGTAAAAGTAGCTGATTATTCTGGTCAGCCAATCACAGAAGCTCCTCTCGATATCAATGTATCCTAACATTTCCCATTCAAATTTTTCTTCTTCTGACACTCGGATTTCCCAGCTGCAACTGGTATGGCTCGGCTCGCCCGCCTGTTTTTTTCACCCAATTTTAACCTCTCACATCATATGCAATTTGTGCCACAAAACTGTATTTCCTTGTTTTTACTTATCTACGGTAATAGTACTTGTTTTTATCTTAATACTTACCTTTTAAAAAGGGCAATTTGAAAGCATATTAAAGTCACTCAAATTCTTATGGTAAGAGATAAAGGTTTGAAAGAACCAAGTGCTCTCACCCAATTCAGTACCAATACAATAACATTTTAGGGGAGGGTGAAAACCAAATCTTACTGAACTTTAAATTTCCTCTATTAGAGCAAAAATAAAATGCCAATTCTTATATTTCATTTCATAGCAAGAAAATAATTAAAAAAGCAGAAAACTCATTCTGCAGATACAAAGGTGTAGCTGTCATTTGATATTATATGATACGATCATGAAATTAAGAGCATAGACTTTAAATATTTTACAATATACTTCATTTTAACTTGTCCTTCTTTCATCTGTTTTCAGACCATTGTAACTGGCGATCCGATTGTCGATAAGATGATGTCTGTTATTACGGGAGAGGATTGGAAGAGAATCCGAACAATCGTTACACCCACATTCACGACTGGAAAACTTAAGAGAGTCAGTAAATATTTTCCTAAATTTTTTGAAGAGCAACTCAGTTGAAAAAAGTTTTGCAAAATTGTTTTATAGCTCGTTTATTTATATGCGGGCATTGATAAATACTGGATTTCTTTTATCAGCAATTTGGTGTTAGAATTGAAATTTTACTCATTCGAGAAAAAGATAGGAATATGAATTTCTAAGCTTTTGTTCATTTAACCAACCAGAAAAATGTGAAAGTATTAATAAAGCAGATAATTAGCTACACAAAAAAAAACCCAAATTATTTCCAAAAAAAAAATTGAATCTTTAATTAGACATTAATTATTTTTTTATCATTATTGATGTGTATAATATGATCTACTTAATCCACTAAGAACAAATAATTAATAATTTAATTAAAAATATTTTCAAAAGAAATTCATGTATTGCTTTATTTTAAATATATTAGAATAATTTTAATATAAAGTTTATTTTTACTTTTTAATTCTTTGAGATAATGCATAAAAAATGACAAAACTTGCATCTAACACGTATGCTATAACATTGCTCGTGGACTGACCACAAAAGTCAAATTGCTAATAATTAAAAGAGCAAAACTTTTTTTTTTTTTTTTTTTTTTTTGAAGCATAAACTTTTGCTCTTAAAGTTATATAAAATGTATGTGAGTATAAACGATACAATTATAAGGATTTCTTTCTAAAATAAAAGCTTTCCAAAAGAAATAGGTTGGGTGGAAATTTAAGAGATAATTGATTACATATTTATCTACTCTAATGAAATGTTTAATATCTCTTCAAGTAAAAAGCAAACATACAAAAAAAAACAAAAAACTGCATATATTTATTTTGCAAATTTTAAAATGTCGAAATCCCGACGCTTCAGGAAAAAATTTAGCAGGTGATTTTTCTGAAAAAGAATATCTTGTACAATAAAATTTGCTTAAAGTTTTGAGACTAGATTTTTGTATGTCTGGTTCGAAACGTTGACTTGCGGATCTGCAAACATTTATACTAGCCAACCAGTTAAGACAGAAAAATAATTTTCTTACATAATCTTGGGGTGGAGAAGAACTGTCGCAAAGTGAAGAAAGCTTAATGAGATATTTATTTTCTATGTATATTTGATAGTTTCATATATTTTAATAAACATATTCGTCGTAATTATAAAGAGCAGATAACACAGTTTTTCCCAATTGTATATGTAATGAAATCTTGTCTATGCTTTTCGTATAAACTTAAAAGTATCTAGCTAGAAATTATTTTAGAAGACAGCCACTACTTTGTGTGCTACAGGAAGATTGCTTCTTATAATTTAAGTTATAAATCTTAAATAAGTGATTGATTCAAAAGCATTGTTTTTATTGATATATTTTTCCAGATGATGGGCATATTCAAGGAATGCGCAGAAACATTAGTTGAAAACTTTAAAACTGCTACAAAAGACGGATCTCCAGTTGAAGCAAAAGGGTAAGTAATTTCTGTTTCGTGTGTTTTACACGCTTAACAGATACCTAACTTAGTGTTTGTTAGATTATTGCTCACAATATCTTACGTTATTTGTTGAGAGGCATAAGCTGCTTGAATAACATGTCTTGTCCAAAAATGTGGGGAGTACACCAGTTTGCGTTTTAGCTTGTCGCGAACCGAAACAAGATATACTTATGTTCCAGCAAGTAGAGCGGCTAGGGTCGCTTTGTCCACTAACTTGTTAACAGGCGTACAAAGTTACTTTCAGTTTTGTTTCAGAGTTATTTCTCACATATTTATGAAATATTTTTTAAGGAATTTAAAATTTAGCTAACTCATTTAAAAACGTGAACATAGTTATAATAAAGCTCTTTTCTAGATAAGAAATGGAAAATCATCCTTAAAGAGGATAGAATATTTAAGACATTTATATTGAGAAATTTTAAACTACATGCAGTAAAAAAATAAATGAACAATAAATGGGAATTAATTTGCCACATTTAAGAAAAGAAACTATTAATGTAGCTTATAAGAGAACTTTAACAATTTTCTATTTAAATTCATGTTACCTTTTAATTCGAGCAGTTTTAATTTACAAATTTGCGTTATCGAAATAAGTTTATTTTTGTCTTGTAAATTTTCTTTAACCTACGTTTAGGTTTTACGTGGCCAAAAAAAGTAATTTATTTTAATATTTTGTTATGCCACCTGTAGCTAGATTATAGCTCTCATTCGACGTGGTATTATTTTTTTTCTTGCAGAAACGTAAGAGACCGAAACACACGTACATAAATTTGGAGCAATTTTTCTTTCAACCGACAATTTTGACCAATTTTTACTCAGTTGCCATAGCAACGGTTTTTCGAAGAACTTCTTGCTAGTGAGCTGAGAAAGTTGTTTGAAATTAAAATTGCTCTAAATTTTAGCCAATAGGGTTCTTTGTCTCCTAGGCGAAAACAAGATGTCAGCCTCGTCTTCGTCAAGCACAGTATCAGAAATGTACGTATTAAAATGGAACGAAATGATGGAGAACGCTTTGACTGACGAAGTTGAAAAATTTCCATACCTATGGAATTCTAGCCCCCCCCCCTCATTTTGCAAAGAGATTTTGAAAAAATTGGTAAGCGCGCAGCGACGAGTAATTTTTCAATGTGGAGCTAGAGAACGGCTGGCGTCAGAGCATATCGTTTTGCTTACGGCAACCCTTCACCCTCAGCTGCTTCAAAAAATTGGGCGAAATGGTTGCACAAAAAATGCGTGTGTGATAAGGCCTTAAGATATTAAAGTGTATCTTAGTCAGTAATTTCTTACATGCAAATAAAAAAAAATTGTATCGCTTCAACATTTATTGTTGTCCACATTTGTAGCAATAAATATAATCAAGAATGGTGGGGGAAGGGAATCTGGATATTTCATTGACGATAGGAGAGTTGTATCCCTCCTCTTCCCCGGCAAACGCTGTTCCCATATATCCCTTTGGGGTGGTTAATTCCTATAGAAAAATGAGTAATCACACACATGTTTGCCGAACCGATTCTAAATAATTTGCGTGCATAAATTTGGCTAAAATGTGTCATTTCTTTTGGAGTAGAAAAACACAATAGGACGACTTGATCAATAAACACGTTTAAGTAATCCAAGGGTTTCATTTTATCGTCGGACAACCCTAGATCATAATATTGTCTAAGTTTACTTGCACAATGGTCATTAAACTTGAAGCTTCCTTTATTTCATAAGATTCCCTTCTTACTCTGATGAGACCACTTAGAAATGAGTTGAATTTTACTCATCAGACCACTTGTTATTTCTCCACTGCTCAACAGTATAATTTTGATGTTCCTTAGTAAATTTGAGCCTTTTTTGGGGGGTTGTTCGCCAAAATAAGTAATTTTCTTATGACTCTGCAAGTATTAGGTTTTATTTATTTAAATCTTTGGGACTAGTGCGTGTTGAAATGCCCATACATTCATTGTTAAACTTTTCCATTTTAACAGTTGACTTTTTGTGATTTTTCTTCTTCAGTCGCTTAAGACATCTGTCTCAAGAATTTAAGAGTTTTTCCATCACATCTATTCCTAGATGTTGACGGTTAAAAAAGTTCCAGACTTTGCTAATGCGCTAGATACTTCTCAACCCAAATCTAATAATTTCAACAATTTCTTTAGTTATTTTCTTGGACTAATTTCGGACCGTAACAAAAACACGGAATAAAATTTTAACTGGAAACAAAGTTCGTTCAAGGGACACATTTTTTTAAGCATAAAAACATTTGTTCTGTGATCTCGTGGAACAATTTCAAATATAGTAGTCATAGAAATAATCAATATTGTACTGTACTTCAGTACAGTTTAAGGGATAAATTATTAGCGTCAGTGTCTATCCAGGGAGCTCTTTTGTATTTGCTCCTTTATTTCCCTTAGTGTCTTTTTTTACCAGGTAGTGCTTTTTAATCATTTGTGAAGAAATAAGTAATCGACTTATATTTATGATTTGATTACTTATGTCAGCGGTTCTTAAACTTTCGATCGCCGTGCCCCGACCCCCGTATGTAACAGCCTGACATCAAAGACCACCCAAGATTTTGAACACCCTCTCTGACTCTGAACATATGGCTTCGTGATTTAAAAGTTCCTCAATAATCCTGAGATTCTCTCTGCTACTTAAAGTGGACTTTTTTAACACTTCTTTTTTATATTTAAGAAAAAGTTAACAACTACCATAATTAAAAATATTACAAAATATTAATTTCAAATAAATAATGTACTTAACTGCATTAATATAAAAAAATTAATGAGAAGGATGGTGCAACATTTCGTTTACTTCTGTCATATCAGGTGTAATATTTGAAATTTGCAATCTCAATTCAGGTTCTACTCTATGAGAAGGATGCAATCCATATCGTATTGGTGCGCTATGAATCCAGTTCTTAATCTTTGCCCATGTGTCTCTACATTTTTTAAAGCATAATACGTTGGCTATATAGTTGCAAATCATAAAAATACTGAATTACTATTTTTGATAAAAATTCATGTTCTAGTAGAGTTTTTTCATTGCAGCAATTTAGGGATCTAGTTTAAGAGGGTTAGACCCAGTGGCTAAATGGTAGCGTATTACGCTTCCAAACCACAGGTTCAGGGTTCTATCCTCGGGCTGGGCAAGGTTGACTCACCCTTTTATCCCTTCAATGGGGCGATAAAGGTGTAAAGCTTGCTTGGGGACTAAACCCTAGGGGTCTTGTTTCAGACTGACCACCTGATCAGGCCATTTGCTCATGTACCTCAGCGCTCGATGGGCACATCTTTCAATTTTTCGACAAGACTTTTCAGTCAGTAAAAAAGGGACATTTTAACCTTAAATGAGATATCTTCGTGGACCTTCGGGGGTTCACGGATTACAGTTTAAGAACCGTTGATCTATGTTATCCATGTCTTTTCCTTGTAAACATTTCCATATTTTCAAAGATGAAAAATCTAATTATATCATTAATTTATTTGTTACCATTTCTTGAAAATAGAATCTATGGAGGATACAGTATGGATGTGATCGCCAGTTCTGCATTCTCTACTAAAATAGACTCCCACAGGGATCCAGAAAACCTATTTGCTTTAACAGCCAGGAGTGTTTTCAGAAACAATTTCAGTTGGAGATTCATGATGCTGTGTGAGTAATCATTTTTATTTTACTGCGGTTATCTTGTAGATGAAGGAAACACATGTATTTTACTAGCATACTAAAGGTTATGTTATTTAGACAAGAATTATTTAAATTTTTACGAACCTTATGTTAAGTTATATTTATTTATTCGTGAATTAATTATAAAACATTTCAATAGGAATGTTTTTGTTTATTCTTCCAATGCTTGTAACATATGAAATCGTTAAATATCAATTTTATATCTTATAAATACCAAATGAAATTATAGGATAACGGAATATAATTTATCTATTTTTTTTTTCGGAGTAAAGTTTAGATGTTTCAAAAAATAACTTTTAGGAGCATTTTCATATTAAAAAATACTTTGGGAAAATACGACGAATCGGGATTATAGAATAGAAAGCTTAACTTCCTAACAGAGAAATTGATATATAGTTAAAAGTGCTATCCAAATTTCGAAAAAAGCTTTATATAATGGGGAATTATTATAAAATGTTTTAAAAATACTTGTTTGTTGTATGTTTTTCAGCTTACTTACAAAAAAAAACAAAGGGACAGGTTCGGGCTATATTCACAGGTTTATATCAAATTCAAGAATCAAATAACTTCCATTGATATTGTTACAAAGTATAATGCCTTTCACGTGAAGATTTTAAAGAGAATATCTGATAAAAACGTGTACATTGAATTGCTTGCTCTATGAAAAAAAAGTTTCTGTGTGGGCTTATGACTTCACGGCGGAAATGAAAACTTTTGATTTATTCTGGGCAAGAGTATCCAATTGTTTGGATGTACTGTGTTTTTTACGACATTTTCGCATGTAGGAGTTAAGTAGTATCCATGCATCGGTAGATTTCTTTATTTAATCTGTTTTCTGTAAAGAACAATGTTTTAATAATTCTGCATTCGAAAACATTTATATATGAGTATATACGACTTAAATGTCAATTAGTCTAATTATTTAAAAATATTTATACGTAAATTACAAATGTAGTTTATGTTTATATAATATATTTGTTTATATATGGTACATACGCAACAATGCCAAAGTTCAAGATAATTCGCCAAGTTGGCAAATCTGATTTCTCATGTGCGGTACGCACTGAATTGGCAATCATGTGCTTCCTTTGATATAATGTCGCCAATACTGTTGTGATAATACTAAGTACCGTTTATATAACTCATATAACGCCGTATACTATGCATGGCTAGGAAAACTAATTCCTTGAGAGCCGTTTAATTTTCTTCAAATTCACTAAGCAAACAAATGGAGAGGGTTAGTACTCTTTCACAATATTGCTTTTATTTTCTCATAATCTCTTAGTTGTAATTACCAATATAAACCAAAATATTAATAACTTTCTCGCCATTTAGTGCTTCATTAAATTTTCATATTTTAATTCTTTTGGTACATTTTTGTGTTAAATGCTCTTTCTACTTAATCAAAAAATACTCGTAGATCCCATGTTTTGTTTCTTCTTGGCACAAGCAGTACCATTATTTTTACAGCTTTAAGGAGTTTATCAAATGAAGAAATTCTTTCAACAACATAATATGTTGAACTTACTCATTTCGTTTGTTGTAGCAAGCGTAACTTATGCAACTCGTCTTCCTTTTTACGTTGCACATTTGTGGTCGTAGGAAAGTACAAGACACATTCCTTATCTCTTATAAATTCTGAGGATTTCAAAAGTATTTCTTTTAGTTCTACGATTTCAAACGGTTCATGTACTGTTTCATCGATTTCTTCTAATACAGCTAGCAAGTCAACTTTTGTAACATTTTTGAACATTATTGATCATATAATCAATGTTCAACGGAAAAATCAAATTCACCTTTACCAGACAATCTGTTAAAACCTCTGATTCTCAACGGAGAGTAGCAGCTTGGTAACAAACTTTGCAATACTCTTGTAATAACTACCAGAATCTCTTTTCTGATTTCCTACATAAGACAGACATTTGGTTCAAAATTACGAGGTCCGTCGCCAAAAGCCCTCATTTAGCGGAACAGTTTGACGTTAATATTGACTCATCACCCCAGAAAATTTTTTTTCCCAATAATTTTTGCTTTCGCTCCTTTTCTCTCTTTCACTCGCTGGAATTGAGTGAAAGTGAAATGCGTGACAGTACTATTTATATAAAGAATGGGAAAAAGTATGCATGAAATTTTTACTTAAAAAAACACGTGCCACAAAAGTTTTCGATTCGAAACTAAGCTCGCGTCGCCGTTTCGAGCACAATTTCCGACTGTTGCCGAAAAAACCGAGTAGCGTAACGGACTCGAGCCTGACGCTTCATTTAAATTCACTCTTCAGCAAAATGCGTGTGGCCGCGGTAGCCAAGTAGTCAAGGCATCGGATCATGGCTAGTGTGTCATGAGTTCGAGCCCAGTACCCCTAAAGACCCGCCGTGTAGGGGTGCGATGCAAGTTAAATATGTCAAGAGCTCAAACGTCCTCCCGTTGGTGTGGTGTGGTAGTTAGGAGAGGGTGGTGCCAGCTCAGATGTCGTCTGCGTTGACCATGGTTCAAAATTACGCAGTCTGTCACCAAAAGCCCTCGCGTAGCTGAACAGTGTGACGTTAATATTCACTCATTCAATCAGCAAAATGCGCCCTAAGAGTTATCAGATCGAAATGCGCAGTAGGATTTCGATATCCTTGCGCATTTCATCTAAAAATTTGTCGTGACCTTGAGGTCTAAGGTCATGTTTGAGACAACGAATGAACAGACATTTTTATAAAAATAACTAAGTTTATTTGGTCCAATCATTTTACTATCAAGCAAGATTATGAACTGATTGAGCTGTCAAATTAATTGGCTACCCTAAATTTCTAAGACAAATAATTGTGCACTTAACTGAGTGTGATTCTATGTTACAGCATTCATCCGGTCTCGCCCGGTTCAACAGGATATTTCGGTATAGATATTAGCATAAAATCAAGTTGTCTCTATGGAAGACGGTCTTAAACTCTTAGAAAAGAATTTTCCCACAAGAAGATCAGTAGAAGAGAGCGATTAGGACCCATCATAAACTTATTAACAAAGTTAAAAAAAATATTAAAATAAAAAAGGCTTTGTCTTGGGATAAATGCATAAAGGATGATTCCAATTAAATTACAAAATTTTCATTTAATTATTAATATATTTTTTTTCATTAATCAGGTATGTTGGTTATGCGATACATGAAGCAGGAATTTATAATTTTATTTTGCGTTAAATATGGAAAAACCTTTATTCAATTAAAAAGAATACATTGTTTGTTTACAGTTTTATTTCCAAAGCTGGTGCAATTGCTAAGAATATCCATCTTTCCACCTAAGGCTATTCACTTTTTCCGGGACGTTACGCTACAAATAATTGAAGAAAGAAAAAGAACGGGCGAGGTAAGAACTCTAATTAATCCATCTGTATTTAATTAATGATACATTGCATAAAAGGAATGTTTTCTGAATTACCGGTGGTTATCAAATTAATGGAAACATTTTAGGCTTGTAAAGAATCCTTTATTAGTATGGTGTAGGGCCACCTTTGGTATGTAATACAGCTTAGATTCGCCTAGGAATCGATTCATGCAAGTATTGAATAGTATTAAGGTGAATATTGTATCAATATTCATGGAAATGTTGAGAAAGTTCTGGGAGACATACCGATGGAAGATATCGATTCCGTATTGAACGCTTTAAAATAGACCATAACGTTCAATTATGTTGAGATCGGGTGACTGTGAGGGTCAGTGTAGATATTTAACATAATCTTAGTGTTCATCAAATGATGATTGGACAAGTCTCTTCGCCTGGATAAGAGCATTACCATCTTGGAAAATTCCATCTCATGCAGGAAACAAAGTTTGCATCTTAGGATGGACCGACCTGGTCAATTAAAATTTCTTTATAGTTCTCTCAGTGATCCTTCCTTAACGGGTTACGATTGATCCGGCAGAAAACCATGCCATCGCGGTCTATATCATGACAGATTCCTCTCCTTGCTTGACAGTTGGAAAGATACAATCTTAATCTTAGGCTTGTACAGGAGTCCTCCAAACACGTACCCATCATATTGTAGATTAAAGTGTGAAGGAAGATTCGTCAGACTATATTACTTTCTTCTTCTTTGTTATTGTGACACTCCGATAGACGGCGTTTGACATTAAAATCTGTGACAAGTGGCTTGGAAATTGCTGCTCTGCCGTAAATGTTCTGTTTATAAAGGTGCCTTCTAACTGTAATCATTGACACTTGAGAATCCAGATGCTGGTTGAGCTCTGTTGTTACTCTTGCTACAGTTGCTCGGTTTTTAGACTTTGCAATCCGCTTCAATACCCGTCGTTTTCTTTCTTTTTTTTTTACTAAACTTTTCTTACAGTCCACTATTTTGCTTTGCCAACCTTGTCTTGCCGCGCTTTTGTATGCTGCATGACTTAAGGCACCGCACCTCTAGAAACACCTAAAAGTTGAGATGTTTCGGTCACAATTGCTCCAACTAGAGGGGCTCCTACAATTTGGCCTCTTTGAAAATCTGAGAGGTCCATCATTTAACGCTTTGGAAAATTTCAAGATTTACAGAACTTCACACACACTAAAGCTACCACATACAACCAGAATATATACATTTCCATTTATATGAAAACTAGTAGATATTATTATATTTTAATGCTTACGAAGCGCATTCAAAAATGTCACTTTTATTCACAGGTGTTTACATTACTTTGAAAACCTCCTGTATCTTGTAGGGAGTCGCAAGAAATTTTCAATTTAAGGATTTTTAGACACGAGATATCCAAACGGAAAATTTTTTTGAAAAAATGAATAGTAACTAAACCAAACAGATAGAAAATTTTGGTTTTGTTCCTCTTCATCTGTTTTATATAACTTTACTCAACTTTTATTCAGAACAATATTAAATTTTCATAATTCTCTTTCAGTATTGGGAAGCTATTATCTATCGTTTTGAGTAAAAAGCTTTGAAAGTGCAGCTTAGAAATTTTTTTTATCGCAAATGTATAAGGCATTCATGAAACATTAGAACATCTATTTCTTTAACTCATCATAATTTAGAAAATAAGTATTGGAATTTTATGAATTTTGGAAATTTGGATTAAATTTAATATGAATAATATACTCGAAAAAAATTGAATTCCATAATGAAAAATATTCTGTTTTAAAATTTAATTTATTATGTTACATAATTAATTAATCCGCTAATACCATAACTTAATTTTTTTCACAGTGAAACCAACTTTGTACAGCCATTATGAGAATTGTGGAAGTTATTAAGGATGTTACTTTATTTTTATGAATGTATATAATTGACTAATTAATTAGAATGTTATCACTAAATTCTTTTGAAAAATGATATTATGCAGTATACATTGCTCAAAACGTATAATAAAATGTATAATAATCGAAAATACATCAAAATTGATTTTTGTAAGGAGTGATAAGTAATTTTTATGAAAAACAGAAATAAAACTAGTTTTTGGTTTAAAATATCATTTATCTCAAAATACATTTTAAGAAATATTGATTGGGAAAAATGTATTCGAATAGTGCTGCGCAAAGATGAAAAAATAAAAAAAATTGTTTTTTAAGCTATTTTACAGGATTTTTTTTATACATAACTAATTATTTTCTCTTTAACGTAAGCATTTATTTTTATCTGATATTATACCTTGTATTACTTTCTAGACTCGAAACGATTTTCTTCAGCTTTTGATAGATACCGCTAAAGAAGTATCGGATGATCCGAAATCAGAGTTCAATGAAAAAGAAAGTGACGGCATAACATCTGTTTACGGAGAAGTGAGCACCAATCATCAAGTATTCAGAGGTGTCACCAAAAAACGTGAGCTCCGAATCATTTTATTTTAAAACTTGCATTACTACTTCATACCGGAGAATTTTTTTTATTTATTTGGAATTAGTTTGCAAAAATGTAAAAGCTTATACTTTCATCATCTGTGTGATTTATAATGAGAATTTGTGATTTTCCCAGATTTATTAATTTTGGTACAATTCTAGTGTTTATTAGTTATTCAAATTTAATAAGTTCATGAACTCGCTTTCCATAGCAGCATAGAATATCAGCTTAGAGCACTGACGCTGTAATTTTGTTGTACTTCAAGGTGTAATAATTATTTTGTAATGTTTTTCTCAATTACTTTTTTAATACTTGTCAACTCTGTTCTTCGCGTTAACAGCCAACAGAATTATCTCACTTCTCAAAACAATAAAACCAAACACAGTTCACCAAGTTAAAAAAAAAAAACTCACAAGAACCCATCTCTTATCGGTACAACAAACCCACCAAGCGCTGTCTGTCGAGTTAAACACAAAACCCAAGCCCTGTGCGTCGGGCTAAGCCAAAGGAACTCGCTTTCCTTAATACAAAAATTCAATCCAGCATCCTCGCGCTCTAAAAACCAAGGAATCCTCTTTCAATCCCCATGCCCAAAGGTTGATCCCCTTCTCGCCTCAAAATAGCAAACAAACCACCCCCGCTAATTCGGAAAACTGTGCCAAATACTTTCCATAATCTACCATCAACAGTAGCCAGACACTGCATTTTTTTTAAAAAAGAAATTCAATTTTAAAAAAAAAAGATTATATTTGAATTGATTGTATAAATAATTTCATTTAGATCTCTCTAAGGACGAACTGGTGCTCAGTGTGTGATATTCTTCCTCGCCGGCTACGACTCCACGGCATCGACGTTAGCCTTCGCGACTTACATGCTAGCCTTAAACCAAGACATTCAAGAAAAGGTTCATGAAGAAGTCATCGTGGCTCTGAAAAGCTCCAAGGTAAGTATAACTAAAACACTAATCCATACAAATAAATAAAATTGAAGCGTCTGTTTGTAATTTCAAATTACAGCTTTTTACTAAATGCATTTAAAGGTATATAAGATACTTATATCAAAAAATCAATTTTGAAAATTTTGTTGTCTGTCTGTTTGTTCCGGCTAATCTCGGGAACTTCTGGTTCGATTTTAAAAATTCTTTCACCAATGGAAAGCTATATTATCAGCGAGTAACATAAGATATATTTTATCTCCATATTCCTATGGAAACGGAAACTAAGAGGGTAAAACGTTGACGTTGCTTACTCCCCACCAAGTTGGCGCAAGATTATGCATTTGGTCAATAATGGAAATTTTATTAAAAATTTTCTCACATTTGTAACAAATAACTTGAAACATAGTGTAATTTAATATCTTTACAAAAAGCAATTTTTTAAATGGTTTTTTACTAAACATCTAACGTTTATTACGTCACGTTTGTTAAATGTCAAACTCAAACTTTCAGAAATATCGCCAAGTTGGCTAAGAAGTTCTCTATTCCGACAATCCCAGATATTTTAATGCAAACTTTCTCCCACTTTTTGAAGAGGGAAACAAAATAAAGCTTTAGCGAATAGCGTGGTATTGAAAATTCTATGGTAATATCAATTGACAATTTCATAAAAAGTTTTGATTAGTTTGATTAGTTTTGAAAGTATTTATTACTTTGAATTTTTTTAAACCTGATTATACAATATTCATAATTTGCACAAAATTTTTCACTTATACTGAACCTAGATATTTTACATGGAGGTATTACTTTGAAGATATACTAGATATTACTATATGGAGGAAGGCATACAATGTCATATGTCATGTTCATATTTTGAAAAACTCTCCCTGTAATCCAGAGGGTGCACACCGGCAGATGAAATCAGTCTCTATTAAATCATCAAGTTTATGGGGAACAGTTGAAAAATTCAGTCTGAAAACGAACATGAGAGTGTATCTTCATAATGACGTAGATTCGCAATTGAAAATCGGTTATGGATGTTTGGACGCAAATGCTGAAGGTTATATTTTACTTTCAGAGAATTTTGTAATGTAGAAGAAAATGATGTAAATCTTATTGCTCAAATTTACCCGGGCTTGCAACAAAATTTAATTTGGGATGAGTGGTTGCGCGCAAGGTCAATATTGGCGCTAACAATGACATTGTCCATAAAATCGACATTGAAAATTTAAATGACGTGCTGGGAGGGGGGGGGGGAATTGAAGAAATATTTATCAATGAATACAATCATGGATAAAGAACAAAGTACTTCATATCCCACGGAGTTCTTAAATTCACTTGAACTTTCGGGTGTACCCTCACATAAACTTAAATTAAAACTAAATGTACCAGTTATGCAAAATCTCGATGCTCCTCGACTATGTAAAGGAACGAAGCTTTGGATCACAAAACTGATGAAGAATATACTTGGTGCCAATATTTGAACATATTTCATGAAAAGGGATAGTGTTTTCTTACATCGAATTCCAAGTATTCCCACTGACCTACCGTTTCAATTCAAACAAGTTCAATTTCCAGTTTTACTGTTGCTATTAACAAAGCTAGCATTTCAGGTAGCAGGGGTTCATTTGGAAAAGCAATGTTTTTCCCATGGCCAACTATATGTAGCTTGATCGGTGTGTCCAATGCCCAAATCTTCACATATTTGCAACTGACGGAAGAATATATAATATGGTACAGAGTAGCATCTCTTAGAATAATATTCTATTTTGAGTTCTTTTAAAGAGGAATTATATATTAAACGTAGATACTTTCGATTTTTAAAAGTATTAATAGTTTAAGTTATTGAATATTTGTTGTTAATTATTATAATAAATTACGTTTTCATTTTTTTTAAAAACCAAGCTCAATTTTAGAATTTTTAAATTTCATTGGTTCTAGTCAAGCAATAAAAAAATTACCATGTTTTGTTATTTACTTTCTAATGATAATGAGTACGACTTTGTCAGTTATTTGAAGACATCAACGCGAGCGGAGCGGTGGGTAAAAGCTAGTATACCAAAAAGTTTATTTAATAAGTCTTTTGAATTAAATAAATGCGTGGAACAATGTCACTTTGAGAAAGTCATCGTTATGTGTATTT
>BMAO01015557.1:0-41869 GCA_019973975.1 Trichonephila clavata | reverse complement strand
TACAGATCTGCTAATCTCTGAAAAAAACTGTAGCTTAAAGAAAACTGCATTTTTAATATAGTTTGTTAGCCATGTTCAAGCACTTTTAATTTTGGAAATGTTTTGAATAGAACTTTTTCTAAAAAAAAAGGAAATTTGCATAAATCCTTCAAAGTTAGCATGATAATCCAAAATTCTTAAGCTTTCTTAAAACTAATGTTCTTTTATTGGGATGTTTAAATGCATGTGATCATGTACAGGGGTTTTTTTCTTTAGGGCAGCAGTTCTTAAACTTTTGATCACCGCAGCCTCTTTTTTTATGTATTAGCCTGACATCGCAAATCCCAAGGTTTTGAACACACCTCCCTTAATTAAAGTTCCTGATCAAAATACATGTTCTACTAGAATTTCTTCAATACTGACAATTTAATTATATTGTCTAGGATGGCTCATCTTTCAATTTTTCTATTAGGCCTTTCACAGTCTGTAAAAGAGGGTAATGTTAACATTAAATGAGACCTTCACATACCCCATAGAAAAATGCTGCAGACCCTGGGGGGTCCATGAACCATAGTTTAAGATCCACTGCTGTTGGGCATGAAATATTGGTCAGACTGCGTAGGTTTTTCATCCATACCCAAACTTGTTTCTCATTTATGGAGAAATATCAAGCAGCTATACTATTAAAAAAATTTTCAACCGTGGTCACTTGTAGTTATTGGTGTATGCAGACCTTTTGTGAGGGAAGCTGTGGTATGTGTATGCTATTGCCTGTAATTTGCCATATATGAATTTCCCTTGCTCATTTTTCAAATGAAAAACCCTTCATAGATTGTAAGATTTGCACAAGTATTGTAGAAGAGAACAAATTGATAGAAAAACTGTGAACTTTAAATAGGGTTACCAGAAATAAGTTAATGTCATTGATGTCTGGCATTTTGCTTAGCATTAGTTTAATTAGAATTCTCCACCCACATTATCCATTACCTCATATGTAGAGCCGTCCACGTTAGCTCAAAGATCTGTTGGTGTGGTGTAATGGTTTTGAGAGGGATCTCAGGTGTCGTCCTCATTACTTGACCAAGACTGAGAATTAGGAGGTCCGTCACCAATAGCCCTTGTGTTGCTTGATAGTGCTACATTATTGTAACTCTTTTCTGTGTTATCTGTTTGATTGCATGTTTGCCCTCATGGCAACATGCAATCAAACAGATTTTACAATAACAGGGTTTCTTGTTTCAATTTAGCTTACCCACAGGTTTTGAATTCAAGGTAAATTTTTTAAGAAAAAGCATTTTTAGCTCAAACACAAATTGTCTTATATTCTGAATTATACGGTATATTGTACATTTTACGATATGTGAAATGCTGTGTGTAGTAACCAAGTGTAAAACTACTCGGACATTTTTGTTGGAATATTGCTAAAAATATATATCGAGTGTATCTGATGTTAAAAACTATTTTTAATGTAGATTACAGATAATATCGTTATAAGATGTGAAATCGAAATATTTTGGAAGAATTCAAAATTTCAGAGTAATTCTTATATCTGTGCCTATTTTTCTGTGTTTTTTTTTTTTTAAACTTCTATAATAGAATATTTCTCACAAAGAATAAAAATGAAATTATTTCAAATATAATAAATTTTAAAAGTTAATTTTTTAAATATAAATTTCAGTATAACTTCACTCTTGACTAGAGTAAATGGATAAGCAGGATATCAGAAATAAATTGTTTGCCAGTGCAATAAGTTAGATTGAGTCACATTACTTAATAGTCATTTTGGTGAATGTGACTTTCTTGTAATGTAACATACACCCAAGCCTCTATATTCTCATCAACTTGCCGCATCTCACAAATGAAAAGCTGCATATTCTGTGGCCAGGTTCATTATTCAGTAGCTGTTTACCTGCCGTGTGTGTGGGGGAGGCTGACGCATGAAGTCTTCCCAGGCTAATGTTGGTTGTTGGTGTGGTGTGGAAGCATTGACAGTGGGGTGTTAATTCTTACTTATCGCTTGATCGTGGTTCAGAATTACTAGGTTCCGACATCTATAAATATGACTAAAATAAACAATCCATTAATTGAAAATGAGGGGACAGATGTTGCAGTTTAGGCCGTAAGTTTGATTCTCCATTCCACTAAAGACTCATGACATGGATTAAGGGAAATTTCTGAATAGAAACTGAGCCTGAAGTCACGTTCAGGGAACAGAATTGGTTGATTTTCTTTTACGTTACACTATTGGCGACGGGAATCGAAATTCTAAATCATGGTCAAGTGATGAGGACGACACCTGATCTCCCTCTCCTAACTTCTATACCACGTCTACGAGAGGACTTTGAGCCATGACAGAATTTAACCACTCGGCTACTGCGGCCGTCGGAGGAAACGTGAGTTATTTGTTCAGCAATAACACTAGGCAACATCAAAATTTTTTCGGGCTTAAAAATAGTTTATGAAAGATTTTGGTCTGATAAACACGAAAATCATCATAAAAACTTCAGATTAGCTTTTCAAGAATCAGAACTCGCTATTCATAAATAGCTGTATTTTTACTCATTTTTACTTTCTGTGTATAATCTTTTTGAAATTTTGTCAGATTTAACCTTAAATATCTTTAGTAGTGTCCATTCTTTCTCCCTCGCCCCTTTCTTTTTGTTTTGGAGATCGACATCTGCACTGAAACTCCTCACTAGGAAAAAAGCACAATTAAAAACTTTCCCACAATATTCCATAATTCTTGATAAATAACAGGTATAACTTTTAAAAGCCAAAATTGCCGACATCTGTTTCTAAATTTTACTTTAAGATCGTTGTGCCTATTTCGATCAGTTCTTCTTGTAATATGACATTTTTTTCAATGTGACCATATGAATTCATTGTTTACTGTGGAATTAGCATAGTCAAATCATTCTCAAACCTAGTTTCCGAATTTGAATAGAGGGGCATTTAAATATTGAGCGTAAGTTAAAAAGTCATTTTCTTTATTGTCTGTGACAATTGAGAAACAGTACAAATTCACTATGATCAATTTTATATTCCCTTAGCTTACAATTCTGGCAAGAAAAGCTGAAATGATGGGCCTTGATTTGATAACATTTATAGTGTTCCCTTTTAACCGCAAATTAGCCTTGTTAAATTTAGTAAATAAATCTGTTAAATATAGGTAAAATCTGGTTTCCACTCTCGATTAAATTTTCTTTTAGAATCTAGTCACAAATCTAGTTTAATGAAGGCCACTATCGTAGATCCCCAAATTATTTTTTCGCTGACGTAAACTCCTTGCAGGTTGCCATTGGCCCATGAAGGTCAATATAGACCACTTTGGGAATCACTCTTCTAGAGCATTGACGTTCATGGTTCATGGACGGCTTTTTTCTACTTAATTGAGGTTTCGAATCCTGTTGCGATTAAAATCCGTGGTGTAGTGGGAGTGTTGCACATTAAATCAGTCGAGGCGCAAAATCCTCAAGTTGGTGTGGTGTGCGAGTTTGTAGAGTAGGGTGCCAGCACATGTGTCTTCTTGTTGCCGCAGTTTGAGATATTTTGTGACTGAGAGGTTTTTTACGCCACATTATAAAGCTGCACGAGGGTTATTGGTGATGGATCTCGTAATTTGAACCATGGCCAAATGACGAGGACAACACTTGAGCTGGCACCCTCTCCTAACTTCCGTTGAGGTGCATCGCTAACAGTCCCATATTTCTTTACAGTGCGATGCTAATGAAAAATCAACTGTAGTGCAGTAATACTCAACCTGCAGGCCGCGTGTGGCCCGGTCATTCTATTATTAGAGAACAATGTTCTAAAAGTGTAGTGGGAAATTCTATCAATCAAGCAATCAAATATATCAATTTGCTTTTTTGATTGTAGAAAATAAACAAGAGGTTTGGTCATAGATGAAAGGGAAAACAAAAATTATCCCAAAACTCAGTAAAAACTGCATAAAGATAAATATTTTTTGTGTGTATGATAGGTGAATATGGCTTGAAAATAAAAGCCGAAAATGAGCTTCAATATTTTGATCAATTTTACTTTGTGCAATGGTGCTTTGGTGTTAGAGTGCGTTTTTTCCATTATCCTCATGTTGCAGCTCGCGTGAAATACCTCTCGTGTATGCGGCCCGGCGGGAAAAAAGGTTCTGTGCCCTTGCTCAAGTGTATCAGATTATTCAAAATCAATCAATTCATGAAATGGCGGCAATGAGTCTGTTAAAAATTAATTAAATTGATTATTATTTTTAAGGGGTGGGGGTGAACTAGTGATTGCGAATTTCAGGATTTGTGGCATGCTAGTTGAAATCCTGATTTCGTGGGGATTAGTAGGAAAGAGACAGGATCTGCTGTGTTCATTAAACGGAACTGGTAAAAATCTTCACGTTATATGGATGCAGAAGAGTTAGATACCGATTCAGACATCATCCTTGTCATTTTACCAAGTGTTTTAATTGATAGCCCATTGCGAAGCTATTGAATGAAATATTTGCGAACTAATTAAATATTTTCATCTTGTTTTTATTTGCGATATTTACGTACTATTTCAAAATGGCCTTGAATAGCTGTATGGTAGAGTAACTGACGGGTCTCGCTTTCCTAAGAATGTCACATAAAAAGCTGTAGTTGTGGTCGCGAACTCGTGTTGTGAGTCCGGACCCCGGCCTATGTGTCGTGAGTTCGGACCCCAATGTCACTGAAGACACGTTGTGTAGAAGTGCCGTCGAGGCTCAGAGCCTCCTATTGCCGTGGTGGGGAAGTGCAACCTCACATTTCTTTGTCAAATGACCTAGGTTCAAAATAACGAAGTCAATCGCCAACAGCCTTCATGTTGCTTTATAGTGCTTTTTGAGCGCGAGTGAATGTTTTATTACCGTTGCATTATTAAACATAATGAGGGCTATTGGCGAAGATCCTCTGATTTCTGAACCTTGGTCAAATGACAAGAACGATACCTGAAATGGTACCCCATCTCCATACTTCCCCACCGCTCTAATGAGAGAGTTTCGATAGATGTAACTTGCATTTGCTTCTCTACCCGGAGGGGCTTTAGTTGCCTTTGGGCTCGAAATCATGACACGCCGGCTTCGAGTCTGTGTCCATTAGCACTAGGCTAGCGGCCGTTGGTAGCCCTAGTGGTTAGAAGATCGGACGCCATACCAGAAGGCCGGGGTTCGATGCACCAAATACCCTCCGAGTACACACGTAGTACGTGCTCGTTAAATCAGTGGGTCCAAAAATCTTGTGAGTGGTCGTAGCAGCGACCATGGTGCAGGGGGCTGGAGAATATTTTCCTCCCCTCCAGTTCCATGCCTAAATTATGGAGATAGGTAGTGTCTCCATCTATCGTGTATGAACCGAGCCAAATCGTACTGTCACCTGCACGGTGCTCAAAGCTTTAAAAAAAGCTAACAACAGGTGTACACCTAGCCGCGATGAATTTCGTGGGCCTCGATCTGACACCGTCAGACATGTGGCATTAGAAACAACACAACCACTTGGCTATCGCGGCCGCTTTACAGTGCGATGTTAATATACACTTACTCACGCATAACAAGCTGATGCACATTAAATCCGTCAAGATGGCATTCCTTACATATGGATGATGTCGAAAATGAAGTGACAGCTTGTGTGTTGAATGACTGCTAAAAAAAATTTCGCGGATGTATTTAGTGTATACTTAAGGGAGAGTAAGATTAAAATAGGCAACGTAAAAAAGTTTACGAAGTGAACCATAGGTATACTTCGCACTTGTGTGTAGGAATAGACTTTTTTTGACGTTTTCTCTTTGGAATTTCAAGAAATACTTAAAAAGAGCTTGTTAATTTTGGATTCTAATGCAACTAAATTTCACGAAAGGTATGTCTCAAGTTTTTTGAAATTGTTAATGCTTTGTTATTGTTTACACATGTGCGACTATATTTTTTTAAATAATTAAAAGAAATTGTTTTACATGATGTATACGTAAATGCATCCTGAAGCATACATAACGATCTCCTCGTCACAGTTAAAAAAAAAAAAAAACTATAGTCTGTTTTTTTTTTTAATTTTAAGCACGGTTGAACAAAATGGGTATTATTTATATCTCAATGAGTCACTATTAATTAACATTCTTAATTAGTTTCTAATGAATTTGTCATTTATTAAACTGTACTGCATTTAGTGTTTATATTGAATGCTCTAAGTTGAAATCTAAATTTTTCGTTCGAATCCAACCATTACCGCTAGACATATTCTAAAAAATGTTCAAGTGTTATGTGTGTAACAAAAGCAAACTCTAAATTTTCCAAATTATTAACCTTTTTTCATTTACAATCTGTAATAAGTTTCCTTTAATTATTTTTGTTTTAATATTCTTATTATAAATCCATTAGTAATATTTTCATAAGTTTCAATACACTAAAATGTATTTTTAAAAATATATATATGTCAAAAATGGAACATTTTGCTCGTCGATATTTTTTTGCATTTTCGAACGCCGCTTGATACTTCAATAAAGTATTGAAAATTAATATTTGTGAGATGTTATATATTTTATTTGAATATTTTTTCAAATATTGAGAATAATTGTATGGAATTTTAATTCTTCAGAATTTTTCAAGTCTACAGTGAAAACTCGAATAAAATTTTTGAACGTATTACCTTTCATATTTATGTAATATTTAATTTTTCCGATTTCTTTTTGTAAATCGAGAGCTGAAAAATAATGATCAATTGGTACAAACATTTTTAAAATGTGTTGAATGAAAGATTAGTCTTTGCCCGGGCATAAAACATATATAAAGAAAAACATCCCCTTCAGCCAAGTTGAGTTCGAGGAGAACTCTTCTTTCTGGAGAACTCGATACCTCTTCTCTGCAATGTAGCTTGAATCCTTCGGAGGGACTCTCCAGGCTGTTTTTCCGCTTCAACCAAAGTTACCCGCCTTTAAGAAAAATTTTGTCTCTAGCCATCTCAGACAATTAGCACTGGAGATCGTTAACAGTATCCCCAATGATGCAATCAAAATTTATACTGATGGGAGTAGAATATCTAACCAGGCCGGTAGTGGTATCTATATCGAAACGCCTCGGGAAAAATTATCCCTGAAAAATCGCAATCCAGATTTTTGCTCAGTTTTCAGTTGTGAACTTATAGTCGTTGACGCGGGACTTGAGGCCATTCTATCTAAGAAGAATTACGGTGATCTTTGGATTCTCTCCCCTATAGCCGTAGTTCACTTCAACACCTTTACAAATGGTTTATTGTTGGCGACAAAACCAGTGTCTCCATCTTACACAAACTGAACCATATATCCTTACACCATGATATTCATTTTTAGTGGATCCCATCTCACGTCGAACTTTATGGCAATGAAATGGCGGACAAACTAGCAAAGGAGGGCTGTAATCTTCCAACTCCCTCCACATCCACCCTTTCCTATCTGGAATTATACTCGTTAAGAAAATCTCAAAATTTGGTAGAGTTGAGGGCGCCTCCCACTCATCATTGGAATGCGGGTAATAGACCCGGACTGGCCCTAGCCCTCAAGTGTGATAGATGCTACCAGACTACACTTGCTAGTGGTCACATCAAGTGCCTTTCATTCTCGGCGAATAAGATCTTCTCCATCTGTGCAAGGTGTCAAGATCACCAGGCTTCCCCGAAGCACATAATGCGTTGTATGGATCTCACAAACAAAGATATCTACACGGATCCCCTTGTGCTGGAGTTTTTGAGAGTCAACGATTTAATTGATCTTGTCTGACTTCGTCAGACCCTGGAGGATTAGCAACAACATATATTTTATGCGTTCGATTTCTAACGGTTTTTAATTTTCTTAGCAAAATCTTTTTATTAGAATTTTTACCAAATTTGAAAGTTGAATTAACTTATATATGATCAAACATCATATACAAAAAAATATGGCATCTGGTATTTTTTTAAACCTCTTTTGTTAAGATGAGTAGTTATTCCTGTTATTATTTGATTTCCTTTGAATATTAATTGTGCTTTCAATTTCTTTTTTGTGCGGAAATTCAAAAGTTATTAAGGGTGATCATGTTCATGGTTGTTAAAATATATCAAGATTGGTGACGATTCAATAAAAGTGTCAGTCTGTGCCTTGGTTTCACGTAATGAATTCGCCCTTTAATATTCAGCTTAAATTTTGACGTTGTTATGGACGTCCTGTACACAGAGGGACGTCTTAAGACTCTTTGAGGCCCTGGGCCCCTATGCAAATGTAGGCCCTACCTGAGATTTTTAAAAATGGACCGTATATAGCATGCAATGTCAAATATTCTTCAATTGATTTTTGAAGCTTAAATTTGCACGGCTCACAATATCAAAACCTAGCACAAACCGGCTCGACCGATGGCCGCTTTTCGACTAAATGAGTTAAATTATTGTTTATGGTATTAGGCCTAGGCTTAGACATGGACAACGTTCATTGCATAATTACAGTCTTACCAGTTGAAATGCAGTTTGAAATTCCCTGTTTTTCGGAGAATATGTACGGGAATAATATTTGACCATTAAAGCTATCCGGATCATGATGTTATTAAAACAGAGTTGAGAATGAAACGAGGTCCCCCCCAGAGGGCAAGGCCCGGGTCCAGTTGGCCCATGCCTGTACATTATCGTTATGATGCAAAATCAGTAAAGCGCGATGGTATGAAATGATTAAAGGAAAGGCAGCGTAACAGAAAACATGTTAAAGAACACTTAGCGGGAACTGGAATACCGCCTAGACAGTCCCCGAATTACCTAGGAGACGCACGAATTAAATGAGGTAAATGGTCTCAGAAAAAAAATACAATTTTTTCATGCAAACATACGTCTATTGACTATAGTTAGAGCACAATAAATATTTATAATGAGGGCAAGACTTTTGGTTCACCCTATTTTTGGAATGGAATAACCGTGAAACCTATGGAATCACACTAACAAATAATCAGAAACTACCACTAATGTCATCCCAAGATATATTTTCAAAAGGAGGATAATAGCGCATACCTTTTTCTCCTGTCATTTTCCACTTGACCTTGATCAAACTCCTCAACAATAGGTTGTGAGCGTTTATTTTCTTGGCTTGTTGCTTTTTCATTTTCGTCGCTGCTTTCCGATGTTTCTCCGTTGTCAACTTCCCTTGTGTTCCAATGAATAAATCTTTTCTGACGAGGAAGTTGCTTTGCCTCATTTGAAGCTACTTTTTTGTCGCCGAACAGTTTTTCAATATGGAAGCTTCTTGAGATCCTCCGGAAGTGTTTTACGGGCGCTAATATACCACCTATTTAGAAAAAAAATTTAGGGGAAAAAATAGTTATTTACATAAAGCTGTATTTTATTTTTTTTCATGCTATTGTTTATTTTCTGTTCAAATAAAATGAATTGCGGTCTCATTCTAATGTCATCTTAGATGAATAAAATATGGTTTAATGTTTCAAATAACATTTTATCAAAATTTGCATGGAAAATAGGTTTTTAATTAAGATAAAAATTCAAATAAGTGAATATATATATATGTATTCGTTTATGTTTCCTAAATTAGAAATGTGGTACCCTGATTGCTTATAAATTAACATAAGCTATATTTAATGAAAAGCGTTTCGGGAAATATAACAGCCATAATGGAATTAATTCATGTGGCGTCATTGTCACATAATTGCAATCAGGTGTTTCCAGCCAATCAGTTCATAAATCCATGTGACGTCATAATCACATGATAAATGTAAACGTACATTTCCAGCAATCAGTTCATGTACTTCGCTGTTACCAACTTTTGCTTTTTGCGAAACTTTCTTTTAAAAAGTACATATTTGTTAATAACGCTCATAGGTAAACCAAATAAACTTAATTTAAAAATGCATTCAAAAATTTTTTTTAAAATTGGTGAATATTAATATATGGAAATCCTTACTCAATTGTCAAATCTTAATTTTATCCAAGCTTTAGAAGTAGATTTGCAAGTACAAGTCTAACTTCAATCTTGAATTCAATGGAGGACATGCGATTCTATTTATCATGCGACTGTCATGGATTAAGTCCATTGTATTATTATTTATAATTCTCATTTTTGATTCTATTATTCTGCAAACAGAGTCGTAAGCAGTTTGGATTTAATGTATGGGGGGAGCCCAAAGTTTGATAAAACTTTAAATATTCATAAAAAGGTAAGAAATGATAAGTGCGGTTTGCTAGGAAGGCTCATACGAATGTCGAATTTTTTTAGTGACAAATACATTTTAAAAAAAACCTTTTATATACCGGTAGAGGTCGCTGACAATCCGAAACACCATATGCAGGACAACACACAGTATGTCCCATTCGTTTATTTTTGCAACAACAATTATTCAACATAACCTCTAGAGCATTGTCCGACCTGAGGCAGCAGACGAAGCCCGTTACAACTGAAGGCAACATGTTGGTATGACTTGCAGAAACCTCACGACAGAGGTAGAATTTCATTGTTTGGCAAACGTTAACGAGGATAAATGGTACACGAGTGATTTCAAACAGGTTGTAGGTCATTGGTTGGCGACTGTTTAGAGTTTTCGCCAACACAAACATTATCGATACTGTCAATTGACGAGATTTGTTTATTACATTAGCAACCGACATGAGCCAGAACAACTGATTTTAGTTCCCATTTAGGACTTTTATTGTTGTAGTGAATTATAAATCTGAAATGCCCAGTGTGGATACACTTTCAAATTTTAATTACAAATAAACAAAGATATTCGCTTACTGTTCCATAAAGAAAATACTAAAGTTCTTTTTTTTAACAGTCTTATTTCACGATCTCAATGTGAGCGCAACATATGGATTCTGAGTAACGTCATCTCGGCTTCTGCTTAGCCGGGCAGATTTTATTTTTGACAATACGTACGTAATAAATCTTTCATGCCACTTATAAATTGTGGATCTTTTAGTGGACTTTATTATTAGGTAGTCCGAAATTTATGCTATATGTTTGTTGCAGACTTAAATTCAATAATCCACATGCTACAACTTGTTCTTGCGATGAAAGCATTTTTGAAATGAAAATGTTTCACAACGTGGACATTGTCCCTTCTGCTTTGCATTTTATTAAACAAAAACTTTAATCTTTTCTTTGTAGAACATAAAAAACCGTAAGCGAAAATCTTTGTTTTTTAAATTTTTTTAAGCCATAGCTATACTTTTCAAACACGCTATACTTACAATATGTTAATTTCAGTACATATTAGACGTTGTTAAGGATGTATAGAAAAATTCTAACTATGGGAATGTCTCCAAAAGAATGTAATACCTTAATTTTTGGAATCTAATGCAAGTGGCTCACAGCAAAGTGCATGACTAGAGCAAATGGTTTTCAGAAGTGAAACCACTGTAAGTTCCGAAGGCATTTGCATTCCCCCCTCCAATAATTATAAATTGAATTCATTAACCTTACCTTCATCCAGCAGAATAGTATCTCTGTCTTCTGGTGTTCTACGGAACTCTTGATGGATATTTTCTTTTACCTCTGGCTTCAATGTGTACACGTCAGCGTCTATGGATTCGTTAGAAATCTGAAATATGTCTGTGGTGTTATCATTTTGGGGTGAAAAAAAATTCGTTAACTTGTGCCACATGGAGGATAACACTCCTCCTTCGGTGGATGGCTCGGTGCTGTTGTCCGATTCTGTTCCGCTTTCTCGAACAAGTATTATGTTTTCAGCAATTGGGAAAACTGGAAGTAATATATTTCGAATCGATTTATATAAGGAAGGGGAAGAGAAGAGTAGTAGAAAAATTTCAAACTATATAACGGTAATATTGCTTAAATCTTCTTGTGGTACGATTATAAGTTAACGCAGTAATTGAAACATTATTCTTAGACAATTTTGTGAAATACTTGGAGGATAGTAAGAGATATGGTGTCAAACTATAGATGTGCTGCTCAATCGCAACACTAATGTTAAATCGAATAATTGGGTGAGGAAGGTATGTCTTAATTCTCTGATGAGGAGTGAGGGGATCGAGACAGCGCTATATGCACTCAGATAGTTTTCTTTAATGCAATGCAAGCGCCATCTGTTGTCCGAAATATTATTTATTTTTGTGAATATATCTCATGATTATTTTTCTAACCTCAGTTTAATCTGCAATTAATTTAGTTAATGAAAAATAATTTATTGTATTATAAAATAAATATGACTGAAAAAGCCAAATACATTGGATTTTGTAACTTTCATTAAAACATCTACATTTTTGCTTTGCGTGAAGATAAATTAAAGCATGGAATATTAGAAAAATAACCTAAATTTTTATATAACATGTAAATTAATTCAACAAAATTTAAATTCGATTCTTTTTTCAAAAGAATTAAGTAATATTTCAACTTGTCAAGTAGTTTTTAAAAGTACCTCCTAAGAATAACTTTCTCAATATAATATAATGTATATTATTAATATTATATTAATATAACATTTAATCTGTTTTTTTCAACACACACATTACAATATATTGAAATCAAATATAATCACCAGGATATCATATTTTAATTGCATATTTATGCCAATATTTAAATGATTAAGCTGAGAGTAATTTTGTCATAACAAATGCTATCAATATTTTGCAAAATTATACATCGAATTTTAAAAAAAAAAAATTCAGTCATGTTTTAATGAAAATAGTATTTTAATGTAGAAATACAGTGGAAAATAACATATTAAAAATTACGGGCATTATAAGTTTTTGTTTTATGCAAAATGAGCAGATAAAGTCTCTGTTATGTACATTCATTTCAGTCTCGATAAGTATAAAAACAATAAGTATAAAAAAGTTGATTACAGAAAATTAAAAAACAAATTAACTAATTAAAATAACAAGAAAAATAATTAATAAAATGAAGCAAAAAATAACAAGAAATGAAAAGTAAAAATTATTCAAAATGTAAATAAAATGCAATAAGAACTTTAAAAATCTTTCGACTAATACAGCAATAAAAAATAGTACAGGACTATTAAATTATTTTAGTTTCCATATTACAAAACAGATGGCGCTAGCATTGTATTAAAAAAAACTATCTGGTGCTTATAGCGCTGTCTCGATCCACTCCTCTCTGATGTATTTCAAAAGAAATAGAATCGATGAAACTGCAGTGCCCCCTACTTCCGTAAGTGGAAAACAACAAAAAGACAAATAAAACCTCCTAGCGACTGACCCAAATAATGATTCTTTTTCGTCTTAATCGTCCATAAGCAGTACTCCACAACCTTTTTATCGCTGCTGACCAATCAACGTTTCATAATTTTACCGCATCCGGTTGTGGGTGGGATGTTGATTGTTTACATTTTACATTGTTTTGATTTAATAATTTTAAATCTATTTAAACATGCCTCCAGAATAAAATAAGGCTACACTAAAAAATGAACACAAAGTGATTTCCGTGAAAAATCTCACAAACCCGAGAGAAATACACCACAGTAAGTAAAATGGAAGTAATTTAATATTCTTTGGATGGTCCGATACAATTTGTTTCACGGACTGGAACCGGCCCGTGATCGGGGGACCACTGATCTAAGGCATGCACGAGTAGCTGTGGACCGGTAGGTCGGTAGTTCCAATAAACACCCCTGCCAAAGTGTCTCGATTGCTTCCTCTGAGAAACTAGCTAGATCGTAGAAATAGACAATTTATTCATAAAAAGAATAGTATTGAACTATTCTTTTGCTACAAAGGGTATTCAAATATTTTTAACGAGAAGCAAAGAACATTTTCTGGTCATTGTTTCTGATCGGCTGTGCTACGATCTTGACGACTCAGATTCAGGTTAATACTGTAGATGATATTATCACATTTGGTGATCATGTAAGATAGAGTTGGAAAATGGGTGCTGCCTATGAACATTTCATTGCCAGTTACTGTTATAATTTCGTATACTGTAGCAGTAGTTGAATGGTATAGCACTTACAGTGGTGTGCAAAGACCTTTCTTACGTGGATTACATTCTAAAAACATGCAGATGAAAGTGACGAGGCATAACAGCTATGGTAAAGTAAAAATCTCTTAATCATGAGGGGAGGATGGTTTGAAACTCCAACCCTCCCTCTTTTGGACGTCACTGAGCACTTGTAGGGACGATTTTAAAAGCGCAATAAACGCCATCGAGAGTGTTGCTCATCACATTCATAATTTATATTTGAGAGAATTTGCGTCGTTTATATCCCAAACTGAAATATTTTTAAATGTTCTGAAAAGTATTCGCAATTTTGTATCCCTGTTTTGATCAATTTTGTCTTTTTTTTAGTAATTTTGTTGTAATTTAGGTTTTGATTAAAGAGCCTTAATATGTATTTTTGAAATCGTTATATTTTTTTCATATTTTACTTTTGAGTTTGTTTGATGTACCCCCCCATAGTGACGCGATGTACAGTAATTACACTGAAAATTTAATATCAGATAAGAAATCTTTGGAAAAACAAATTTTAATTGTGAAGTATACTTGTAGCAATTTATGATGCAATTTTCCAGTTCACTTGCACAGCAGAAGTAACTTTTGATGTTGGCATGCTTAGATGCGTGGAGAAATACCCTCAAAAGAGATTAATGTTCGCCCTTTCATATTTCGTGAGCAGACTTTCTTACAATGGTTATTGGAGTCTTGTGGTTATGTTTTACTAATGTAAAATTACAATCCCCTCTTTTTTTTTCTAAAAGAAAAAACAAAAAATGTTTTGTTGGTTCATGCTGCCATCTGTTGACTATTATTGCTGTGATTTTTGAGTTTTTAATATTTCTCTTTCACAATAGATGGCAGCACAAGTTTTTTTAGGCTCATAAAAAAACGAGGAATAAATATAAGTTTAAAAATTGTTTTTCACAGTGATTAAAATATTTCTAAGATAAAGAGAGTTCAAAAACTATTTTATTTATGCGGAGTCTAGTGAAAATACTGTATAATAAAATAAAGATTTTTTTAATACTTTTTGTATGAAGTTGTAAGACATTTAATTGCAAAGTGACATATATAAAATACCAAATGAAAGCCTATTTACTTTATAAAATTTTACACGAAGTTTAAGAGGTCTTTAGCTTGTATGTTAACTACTGTTTCATTATTTTAACAAAATTATATTATCGAAAAACTGCATTAAGAAATAATTTCGGATTGTAGTTATTGCACATTGTTTGCGTGACTTCTATCTCAAAAGCTGATTATGGAGGAAGGGTTCAAATCATCACAATAAAGCATAGCAATAAGTATAAAGTCTTAAGATTTCTCACTTAATTTTAATATAATGTTCTGAATATGTGTCTTTTGTATCAAAACTTTTTCCAATAACACCCAAGTAAAAAGGGCGATTGCATTTTATAAAATTCAGAAATGGGCAGTATTTTTATATAAGCTTTGGTTTTATTTCTACAAGATTATTTGTGTGAAACTTTAGAGGTACCGAGAGATATTATGTATGTCGGCCGTTTGAAATTAATATAATTTGCATATTTATTCCCGTTTTTCGAACAAATTTTTAAAACAACTATTCAAATTTTTAGTGTCGATTTCGTATTTTGGCAAAAATGCTTTACAAATCCACGTGGCACTTTCCGCGCTTTGTTCATTTGCCCACCTTAGCGATTTTCGTGTCCTCCCCCCTTTTAAGTTCAAAATTTGGTGAAATCAATCAAAAAGTCAAAACAAGTAACCACTGTTTTTTCTATGAAGCAAAAATTAAATGAATCGTCTCGCACTTGAAACAGGGCAGTCTCGTATGTAAATGTGGCCATGGTAGCCTTGTGGTTATGGTAACGAACTCGTAGGGGCAGGGTGTTCAGATGCCGTTGAAGACCCGCTTTGTGCAGGGCGCGGATGTACATTAAATCTGTCGAGCTCTCCCGTTGATGTGGACAGGCAGTTAAGAGAGAGGGGTGCCAGCTCAAGTGACATCCTAGATCAGGGATGGCGAACCAGTGACACGCGTGCTATTAATGACACGTGACGCAATATATTGGGCACGCCAGCGTTCAAAATGGTTTGCATTTTATTTCAAAACAACAAAATTCACTATGAAATACTACGAACAAACGCGAGTGATCGGTCGCGGGGGGCACACTCGGTTATTATTGTCTTGCTTCAGTTACGCCGTGGACTACAGTTGCTTATGATGCAAAATTTGTCTACGCATAGCATATTCAATTTCGTCTAAGCAATTGTATTTTAAAGTTTGTGTGTGTTGTATTTACGATTTTTAACTGTTATTTAACATGGCTAGTTAAGCAAAAGAAAAAAAAGTTAAATATAGTAAGTGTAACAGAAAAATAAAAACGGTGAATCTAGAAATATGGCATAATTAGTAAAGGCGACAAAGCGGTGTGTGTTTTATGTTCTGGAAGATTAATATGCGGAACATCATATGTAAAGCGGCATTTTGAGACAAATCACGAATCCCCTAGTAAAAAAGTGGATCACAGCAAAAATGATTAATTGTTTAGAAACCATTGGGGGATGACTCCAGTTCAGCGAGCATTCTACTAAAAGAAACATCTCACAATCCTAATATAAGTTATTTGTCATCCATTCTGCTACAACAGAAGTCACACTAATGTTACTTTAATTTGAATTACGTGTATAACTAAAACACTTACAACTATACAGTGCAAAAGGTATTTTTTCGTAGTAAATAAAGAGTTTTGAGTTGTCAGTATTTACTTTTATTGTTTTCCCAATAATCACAAGTCAAACAATCAAGGTTTGACGGTACGTCTATACCTCACTAAACACTTCTTTAGAAAAAATGGCATGTTAATCCATTAAGGCTCACCACTCCTGTCTTAGATCCTTGATCGAGGTTCAAAATTATGAAATACGTCACCAACAGCCCTCGCGTTGCTTTACATAGCGCGAGGTTAATAAAAAATATCAGATACTTGCGTATTAGCGTCACCGCAGCAAATTGGCGCGAGGCGAATCTCACCAGTTTCCACCTAAATCTGACTGTTTTTCTTTTTAACACGCTTTTATAAGTTTCACTTGCATGTAACGGAATCTTGGAACTCGATTTTTACCCACTTGAAAAGGTCAGATTAATTCGAAATTTTGCACACTTGTCAAGGACCGATGACAATACAATAATTTCATAATTTTGTTCCATTGTCCTTTTCAGGATCGTCAGGAATAAGGATAATCAGATTTGGCGATAATTCAATAAACCACTTCCAGGTTTGGCAATTTATTGCATGTACCATTTTTAAATTTGGCGACTAATTCCATATACCATTTTGAGATTTGACGTATAATTTCAACATCATTTTCAGATTTGGCGACTAAAAGAATAAGGTGTAAGCCTAAAGCGAGTGTTTTGAATTTAAAGCTAATTTTATGCCAGTATAAAATACACTTGCGTTAATAGAAATAAAGCAAATAAAAAAAGTATTCTGTATCTGAGAAAGTGGTGGGTGGGTGTATTAGGATTTCTTATCATAGTATAAACATTTTTCTGAAAATGAAAATTAAAAAAAAAGGCTCGTGCATGTGAAAAAAAATAATTTAAGTTCTAACCATTAAATATTTTTATAAAGCAATACGTTTAGAAGTGATGATACGAAGGAACATTATAGCAATACGTTTAAAAGTTGAAAAAAGGATTGACACTTAATATTACCATGTTTTTATTAACTCGCTTTCTTTAATGTCTGTCCGGGTGGAATTTTGTAATTGATTTTAAACTGTATGACTTTCGGATGAGCTAGAGACTTGAAATTTGGACCATAGCTCAGAAGTGGATGACAATGCATGAAAATGTGAAAAAAGAAAAGGAGGATTTAATATTTTTAGTCCATTATAAAAACATGGTACATTAATTTTGTTTTTTAGTTCGAACTTTATCTTCTTAACACTTTTATTTGTTTGACCTGTTCTACAGAGACGGAATCTAATATAATGATACGGGACTCATCCGATGCCCCGTAAACGGAGAGAATAAATACACTTCAGACCCATTAATTAATATCCATTGTAGAACAAGACTAATTCCACAGTCACGTAATTCCAGCTTCAAATATCTAACTCGAGGATAAATTCAACTATGAATAGTTGATAGTTTAAAAAACTAAAAAACATGCTTTTATTGTAGTTTGAACTAAAAAATGAAAAACAAATTATAGTTTAAAAAAACTAAAAAACACGCTTTTATACTGAATCGAACTGAAAAGTAAGAAAATAATTCTTAATATAAGAATAAAATGATTAATGAGAAAATGAATGTCATTGGGGTCTAAGCGTGGGGTGTTCTATAAATGTATCTCAATTGTTATAATTTCTATAACTTCTATTCAGAGTTAGGGTAAAAATGTAGTAAAAAGCACCCCACACGCTTTTACCCCAATGATATTAATTTTCTCGTTAATCATTTTATTCTTATATTAATAATTATTTTCTTACTTTTTAGTTGGATTCAGTATAAAAGCGAGTTTTTTAGTTTTTTTTAAACTATAATTAATCTCAAATAAAACACGTAGGAATCTGTTTTTGTTGTTTTCTATTGCTGGTCATGATACGGCGCGATTTAGTGGTGCCAGTTTGGCTGCAGTGACATTAATAAGTACCTACTCGTTTTTGGCGTGATTTTGGAACTTCGGCCAGTCTGTTATCGTATTGTAATTTATCGCTCCACCTTGGCAAAATTTTGCAACTATTTGGGAGAAATATCTTTAGTGTGCCGATATCAAAATATTTCTTTGAAAACTTGAAAGCCTTATGAAAACAAATAAAAAATGTCCAGTTCTCTTTTGGTCGTCAACTACCCTCCCCTTCCCCCAAAAAAATTACTTGTGGAGATATGGTACTTATGTATTATACCGTCCTCCAACTTCCCCAAATGAAAGGACGACGCCAATTCACAAAATGTTGCGAAATATTGTCATTATTATTATATTCGAACATGCGTGAAAAGAGTTGCACACTTATCGCGACATTTGGCAACGTTTTTCGGTTTGACGAAATTGATCGACTTTAATATAAACCGAAGTACTAACAAAATCACATAACAAAATTTGTCCGTATTCTCTTAATTTTAGAACAGATGTGACATTGTCAATCATTAGTGAATATGGGAGGCAGAAGCTTGGTGACTTCAAATGTAGCAGAAATCGACAACTTCAAAACACTTGTAAAACCTAAAGAGGCTTCCGGACAAGAATATACACATCAGTCAAAACTGACCGAATTAAAAGAAGCACCAATAGTTGACAAATTGCACCATTCTTTTGAAGTAAAAAAATGTATAAAAGAACATTTTAGATTAGAAATATTCTCCCAAGAGTGCCATTTTATAAAGTAATGCATATAATAAAGGCAATTTTAAAAATCAGACTAAATCAATTTATGAAGTAAAATCTTATATTCTCTAAAGCTCCTTTTTATGTTCAAAGTCCGAAATATATATATATATATATAACAAAATGCTAGGGCTGTTTTGTTTCTTTTTCCTTCTAAAATTTCTTCTTATAATTCATACATTAATAAGTTTCATTTGTCCTAAATGTTATAACTTTTGCTTGGGTTAGATCCTATTTTAGAGCATACTTTTACTTATTGCCAACTTGGCGAATTGCTGTCTTATTAAATAGAACTACAGGGGAAAAAAGTAGAATAAAGAAAAATGACCTGTTGGTGAAATTAGGCCTTTTTCCCCCTTTGTCTACACGACCGGTCGGTACTTATGTATTATCGCAACCGTATTATTGCCGACATAACGAACATGCGAAATCAGGATTGCCAACTTGGCGAGTTATCTTGAACTTTGGCATTGTTGCGATAGTACATAAGTACCGGCCGGTCTTCAGTGACATTCGAGCTTATTACACGACGGCCACAATATTAATATTTGGTTACTTGAGTATTAGCGTCACTACAGCTAAATTGGAGCCACGCGAATCGCGCCATTTTCCACCAAAATCTAGCTGATTGGTATTTTTTATATAAAACAAGTTAGAATCTTTGTTTATTGATATCAAGATAAAATTCGCGTGGCGCCAATTTGGCTGCAGTGACGCTAATACGCAAATGCCCAAATTAGTGTATCCAAAAGGATATTATATATCATTCAAATTAAGTAAAAATTTAATTGAGGAACAATAGAGCATTTGTGTGTGTACCTATTTCACTAACAGGGATCGGAAAACATCTTGACTCAATTCTTGTTTTATTAATCAGATTTTTTCTGCATTTGGCTTAAAAGTAAGCCATTTTGCTTGTTGGATTATTCTTTTCAAAATACACACAAATTTGCTAAATCTACTAGTCTATAAGAAATAGTGACTTATAAGAAATAATGTCTTATTTTTAAGCTAAATATATGTGTGAATATCCTTTATATAATGCAAAATATACTAATATGCTATCATGACCATGATATACTACCATAATATGAAATAGTTTAGATGCAATTTTTTAAAATTAGACTACGTCGAAAATGTCACTTTCATTGGAAACTCGCATTTTCTTCATTTTTTACCATTTTAAAATTCAAATAATTAGGTTTCTAATTCTTTGTTTTTGATTGTGCGATAACTAGAAAAATAAGTTACAGGTGTTTATATTATTACATTTTTCAAGAGATCGGAAATCGTGGAATGGTAAATGAAAATTAATGGCCAATAAAAAAAAGCACCAAAATTGGATTTTACAATTATGATGCATCATTATAAAAAGAAGTGAACTAGCTGCTATAATTTTGGTAAAATTCTATTTTTTACAGCTTCCACCTTTGGCAAAGAAAAAAAAAACCGGAAGTGTGTCAAATTGCGCCTGTAGCTTATTTTTCTGTATTGGACTTCTATCCCATATGAGGATAATAATTAGGCAAATTGGCGATAAATACAGGTGTAGGCTATTATAGGATCCTATTGTATGGGTTTCTAAAAATTTTAATAAACATTTATAAAAAAAAAGAAAACAAAATCGAAGTTATAAAAGAACTGACCTTGCTTTGGTTGAGCCGGGGTAGTCTTAAAGAGGATAATAAAAAACGAAAAATATGTGATAAATGCATGAGGCGAAAACATTTTTATCCAAGGTACACTTTTACTTCAAGCAATATATTTTCGAAAATGGTAATTTAAACTTGCATTATTTCTAATATTTTGCCACCCGGTCAAGTTCAGTGATCTTACTCCTTTGATTACTCTTATGATATCGAGCAAGCATCAGTATCTGCTTTTACCCATTTTACATCGTATATTTTGTCAGTTGAAAAATTAGAGGAAAGTAAATTTAATAAAACATTAAGGTACATTTCCTCAGAAATATGTACCTTAAAAAAATATGATTTGTTATGGCAGACTGTTTTTAAAGTTTAGCTATATTGCAAAAAAATAAATTTCCTTTTTTATTTTTGTAGATATTATTTCAATATGGTATGAGTTTTGTAGGGATAAAGAGTAAAAAGTTTATTAACGTCGCACCATAAATCAACACGCTGGCTATTGGCGATGGACCTTGTGGTCACTTAGCCTAGTGGTCATGGTCACGAGCCCACTTGTTGAACAACATGTCAGTTTTCTTAGTACCCTTTTATAAGCTTCTAATGTATGCAACGGAATCTTTGAACTCAATTTTTACCCACATTAAAAGGTCAGATTAATTCGAAATTTTGTTCACTTGTCCAGGACCAATGACAATACAATAATTTAATAATTTTGTTCCATTGTCCTGATCAGGATCATCAGGATTAATGATTTCCCATTTTCAGACCCCATCCCTCATCTGGCGACTCATTTCAGATCCCATTTCCAGATCTGGCGACTAATTTCAGATTTGGTGACTAAAGGATTAAGAGTAAAACATTACAACTTAGTTCGATTAACTATAAAAGGTTTTTTAGTTTTTTTAAACTATAATTTATTCCGTTTTAGGAGCTGAAAAACTATACAATCACTGCTTTGCAATCTTTAAATAATCCTTCATTATTTCTTAAGCTTTGTTTAATTTTCGTTACGTTTAATTTATTTAAAATTAAGTGTATGCTCGTGATTATTATTTGTTTTGATAAGGTTTGTATTTTGTTGAAGGACAAAGTTTTAAGGAATTTTGGTGGAATAGAAAATAAATAATTAGTCATATTAGTTTAATCGTTATTTTGCCTTCAGAAAACCGCAATCTATAAATATTTTTAAGAGGAGAAATGACTTAAGGACATTAAATTCAGAGTCTCAACATCCGGAGTTCGAGCCTTGGGACAACTGAAGACCCGTGGCGGCGGTAGTCTAGTGGTCAAGGTAACGGACTCGTGGCTGGCGTGTCATGAGTTCGAGCCCAGTACCACTAAAGACCTGTCGTGTAGGGGAGCGATGTCCGTTAAATCGGTCGAGAGCTCAAACGTCTTTCCGTTGGTGTGTGGTGTGGTAGTTAGGAGAGGGCGATGCCAGCTCAGGTGTCGTCCTCGTCTCGTGACCATGGTTCAAAATTACGAGGTCCGTCGCCAAAAACCCTCGAGTAGCTGAACAGTGTGACGATAACATTCACTCATACGCTTCACTTCGCTACTGAAGACCCTCCATATAGAGGGGCTGATGCATGTTAAATCTGTCATGGCTCAAGACTCTTTGGCTTGATGTGGTAGTTAGAAGAGTGGAGTGCCACCTCAAGTGTTGTCCTCGTCGCTTGACCGTGATTCCAAATTACTAGGTCGATCGTCAGCAGCTCTCGTGTTGCTGTATAGTGTGATGTTAGAAAACACACTCACTCACAAGTGGTCATCCTCGTAATTTTGAACCACCGTCGAATATCATCATTGATACCTGTGCTGGCACACCACTTTTCAAACTTCTACACCAGGAGTTAGCAACCTTTGACAAGTGGTACAATTCTTTGCGGCACTTTATATCTCTCTAGATATTAGTCAATTTTTGAATAAAGTTTATAATTTTGAAATGAAGCTTTTTGAACTAACATCTTCAGAATTAGGGAAACGAAAATTTGGAAGATAACACTCTAACGATAAATTGGCAGCTGTTTTAAATTTTTGGATATCCTTTCTGGAGGTATTTAGTTGTTTGAAGAGAAAACAGAGCATGTGAGCTCTTCTTTCCGCTTTTGGGTTTACGTATCTAACTGAAGAAATCTTTCCTCATTTGAAAAATATCTTGAGTCCGTAAAGAAGTTGTTCAACAACTTCTTTGAGGACTCAAACTGACATTCCGAATCATGTGAAATATAAAATCACAAATTATACCCCTGATATTGCGATATAAAATATATAGAAAGGTGCAGAGACGAAAGGTTTGCATTAAAATATTGAACTATATCGAAGGAACACTTATATTTTGTGTGTGTGTGTGTTTTTATTTCTTATTTTAACAATTAAGTTCATGAGATGCATAATGCAAAATATATATGTGCAATTTCACTTTATGTTGAAGAACTAGTTATATATTTTATGTTGTTTATTTTTTATGTTAATAAATGACCACAAATGATGCATAAATAATATATAATGAAACTCTAAATCTTTATTCTTGCCCTTTGTCCCTTAACTCTGCTTGCATTTCCGCAGGAATCGAATTCTTTCAATATTTCCTAATGTGTGACATCCAGAATCATACGGGTAGATTGGTTCGGCACACCCCTGCAACAAGGTTGCTGACCCCTGTTTTACACGATGTCAAAAGGATTATTTTGGACCCCGACAGATTAAATGGGCATCCGCCCCTCTACACATTTGATCTTCAGTTGTACTAGGATTTGAACTCATGACATGCCAACTGCGAGTCAATGATCACTGGGCTACCGCGGCCGTAAATTTTGCTGGGAAGACTGCTGAAAAAATAAATTAGTTAAACTAGTGTGAGCGATGCACGTTAAATCTGTCGGAAGCTCAAATGTCCTCCCGTTGATGTGGTGTGGTGGTTAGGAGACAAGGGTGCCAGCTCAGGTGTCGTCCGCGTCACTTGACCATGGTTCAAAATTACGCGGTCTGTTGCCAAAAGTCCTTGTGTAGCTGAACAGTGCGACGTTAATATTCGCTCACTCATGTGCGAGAAAGATAGTTAAAAATTAGTTCCACCCATAAAACTGTCACTATTCCACTGTTGTCTGTTATCATTAACCGCAACCGTTACAAATAGAAAAATAATATCAATTTGCACTCGTACGACATCGACAGCAAAAAGAAAAATTTATATGTTTGATTTCTTGACTGAAAGAGAGAGAGAGAATATCTCGCCAAATTTTTAATAATTTGTTCTTAAATAAATGAATTTCTCATAGTACAATGGAAAATCACCTGGCCTTTTGAAAAGTGGACCGCAGGTTGAGTATCGCTGGTCTAAACTCATGTGACACCAGTTATATAACTAAAATCGTGTTTTCTATCAATCAATTCCTAAATTTTTGGGATGTCATAACCACGTGCAAAATGAAATCACACTTTTTCAGCCATTCAGTTCACTCGCTTTGCTGGATACCAACTTTACTTTTTGAAGAAACTTTTATTTTTAAAAAAATACGCATCTCTCAATAATAAAGAATATAGGTAAATGAACTTGATTTAAAAGTACTCTTATATAATAAAGTTTTTTTTTTTTAATTTTGAAATTTTTTTTTTGAAAAATCTTTATTTGATTATCAATTTTTGAAGCTTTATCTAAATTTATTTTACAAGTAGAAAAAAGGACGAGTGTTTTGAATTTAGTGGAGAATACGTGCTTGCATTTATTATGTGACCGAGATGAATTTAGTTCTCATCACAAGTACTTACATAATGTAAGTTTTTCTGTGGGCAGAGATTGCTGATGCCCTAGCAAAAGATTGCGCAGCTCAACCCACTAGGAATTCGCCCCATCTCACATATTCGGAACTGCACTCCACCTATACCAACAACAAGCTATCACCTATTCCTCCTGCTCATCATTGGTATGAGGCTTAACGCCCTGGTGGTTCTCTTTCCCTTCAATGCAGCAGGCAGGAACAAGCTATTTTATCTCGTTTCCGGAGTGGCCACCTCCGAACTTTGACTTTTAAAGATGGAGACAAAGTTTTTCCTATTTGTGTTAAGTGTTCTGCCTGCCAGGCATCTCCAGAACACATTCTTGACTGCCTGGGGCTTACAAAACAAGATCTCTAAGAAGACCCTCTAATGGTGCTGGACTTTTTGAGAGTGGATGAGATAATGAACTTAGTCTGGCTTGGCTAGACATAGAGATGAGCAACAACAAAAAAAATTTCTGTGTAAAAAGTCAAGATGGTTATAAAATCGTTGAGAAAAATTTTAACTTGTTACTTTTCACAATCTTTTTACATCTTATTCCTAAAATTTGAATTACTGCACCGAAAGCATTCCTTAAATCTAAAAGAAGTTGAAAATCAGAAAAAAAATTGTTGTGAATTGTCTACATTGTTCTTTTTTTGTTTTAAATCAAACATAAAACAGCACAGCAATAAAACCATTTCATTTCTATTACTCTGAGAAGTCTGGTATGGAAGACTACGATTCAATAACAAAGGAACACGTGATAATTCCTTTCGACGAGCCGAGAGCTCTTTCAGTTTTATCGACAGTGGAATCCCTTTCCTGCGTTCTATTCATCCCATCGAGTTGACAAGGCATCAAAACGTTCGGATGGCCTCTCTGCTGAAGCTATTTTAATTAAATTCAGGCTCCAAAGCCTCCCTGGAGCTTTTGCGACAGTCCAGCATGCATGGATACGTTTCTATGGAAACAAAGGCTTTTAATAAAAGACGCTGCAGGGCGCTGTCCGTCAAACTTCGCGGCTCTTCCTACCAAAATCGTGATCCCGCTCGCTATTTTAAGAGGCTGTGTGGCAACGGATGAGAAATACGAGAAAAATCGTCTGAAAGAATAACGTGTTATTTATTTTGAAAGCAAATATAGCGGATTAGATAAAACATTTTTTTCAGTCGGTAGAATTTTTAAATAAATTTAACTGGTGTTTATTTAGTCGCATAAGAGTGTTCCGAAAAATAAAGGAATTAAATATTTTTTTTTGTTCTATGTTTTTTATAGTGAAATTTCGCAGAGTTTAAAAATCTTGTTATTTTTTTTAAGGTGTTAAGATGAATTGTGGGCTATTGTATAATTAAACTTCGTCTAAAAACTGTGCAAATTTATTTTGATTTTGTTTTCGCACCAGCGATGCAGTTGTTGTCGTGTATGACAAAGTGCAAAGATGGTAATAACAAAACAAAGATATAGTCAAATATTGCCAAAGACGTGAATCACTGCCGTGACAACATTCATGGCACGATCCGAGTATAGAATATCCATGCTGCAGTCATTGTCTATTTTGAAAAGGGTACCAACAACGGAAGGACAGCTAAAAAGGTGTTTGGGATCCAGTTGCGTGCCTCAGCAGTGCCTGCATTCCACATATGATCTGGAACCATCGGGCAGAATCTTCACGCGCCTAAAATGCTTTGTCCTTAGTCTAGTTATTGTTGCCCTAATTTCTCGGATATAATTTAATTCTGGCATCGAGAATTTTTTTCTTGGGTTTGAGCAGAGCTTTTGTTTTGCGACTGCGTTGGTATCAGAGACCGTAGTAGATGAAATTACAGGTTCCAGTGTTTTAGCTTCATTGGCAAGGGAATCGGCCATCTCGTTCCCTTCGATGTCACCATGGGCCCTGATCCACTGGAGGGTATATGATTTGCCCAATGCAACAATGCAAAATAGAAAAGAATTGATTTCTTCGGGGATTTCTATTTTTTTTTCCTACCAGAGATAATTATGGTAAGATTAAATCACCCATTTACGTATTCTCGCAACCTATTGGCGACATTGTATGAAATGAAGCACATGGATGCCAATTCAGCGCGTACGACACACAGGTAATCGGGGCTGCCAATTTGGCGAGTTATTATTAGAGTTGGCGATTGTTGCAATAATATGCAAGTACCAATAGATATATGATTTTTAGATTTCAAAGTATAATTTTTTTTGGTTAGAAAATTATAAGTTTCTCAAGTTAAAGCTTAAAGTTAAAAAGGGAAAGAAACACGCGGAATAAAATTAGATTCATGTAATACGTTCTAGAAATTAAAAATGAACACGATGAGAATTGGATAACATATTTTTTTTATTATTCATTTCTTAATAAATAAGAAATCTCAATTATTTTTGTACAGAAAATTTTTTAAAAAATCACGTCTATACCAAAAGTATCGAAGGAATAAAGTAACCATTAGACTAAGAAAGTAAACTTTTAGGCTTTGCAGTTACGTCTATTTTAAAAAAAAGCTGGTTATTATTTATTAAAATTCCATTTTAAAATTGCCTGTATATGGATGTACCAAACTTACCCCCCCCCCCTTTTGTGTGTGCACATAACCACATTCCTCTGAAACTCGTTTGAAAAATCAAAGCTGCCAATAGTAAAATTAAGGATACATTTCAAGTTATTCAAAAATTGTTGAGAGTAAATAAAAAACTATATTTATTTTAAAAACAGTGTAAAAAGTCAGAAAGTTGTAAAAGTTCTTTCATACATAATGTTATCAACGATAAAAGTTTTACTGCGCATCTATTCACGCCATAAAGTCTTATGCAGCTATAAAATTGTTAAAATTAAAAACTTTTTGATTTAGTTTTGTTGTTGCTTATGCCACCTGATCGACAGTAACATCAGATCAAGGTCCACGAAATTCATCACGGCTAAGTGCTACATCTTTACGCCTTAGCTTTGAGCACCATGCAGCTGACAGTACAATTTTGATCGATTGCACCCCAAGTTTTTAGGAAGAACTCCCTGGGATTGGTCAGGGGCCTCCCACTTCTCTCCCCCTTCTACCAACCACACGAGAGAACTTGCGGTTCGACGGCTATTTAGAGTACCCCCAGTGGCCACGGTAGCCAAGTGGTCTAGGCATCGGATCGTGGCTAGCATGTCATGAGTTCGATCCCAGTACCACTGAAGACCCGCCGTGTAGGGGAGCGATGCACGTTAAATCTGTCGAGAGCTCAAACGTCATCTCGTTGGCGTGGTAGTTAGGAGAGGGGGTGCCAGCTCAGGTGTCGTCTGCGTCACTTGACCATGATTCAAAATTACGCTGACCGTCCCCCAATAGCCCTCGTGTAGCTAAACAGTGGGACGTTAATATTCACTCCCTAAAGTACCCCCATTTTGCCGCGAAGGCACTATACATTTACAAACATCCATGCTTTCTCCGGGATTCGAACCCAGGCTGTACGGCACCGCAGTCAACGTCACTAACCCCTATACCGCATGGGTGGCTAATTTAGTCTTAAATTTGGTTAAGTTTTAACTTTAACATATTGCCCTTTTTATTCAAAATGATCAACTTTTGACTTCACGCTGGTTTTAAGTCTTTTTGACTAATGTATCGAGGCACGCTCTATCTCCATGGGAATTTCCATGATTCTTTACCTCGAATACTTTAAAGACTCTTCCAATTGATATCCCGTTTTTAGCACACTTTTGTCTTTAATATTGATCACAATTTATTGTGTAGTGGATTTAAATCTGGACAAAGGGAAAGCTAGTTTTTGTGTTACATGAAGTCTGAAATACTTTTTCAACAATCGCTGTGTCATTTTTTCACGACCTGGAAGGTCGCAGGTGTAAGAGGGTTCAGAGGAGAAGACATAATTTTAAAAATAGATACTTTTATTTTAGATCTAACATTTCATGAATGATTTATAACTTATTTTTTAACCTTGGGAACAATCTTAAATCCTAACTCTTAATCTAACTTAAATGACTTGATATATAAATTAAAATGACTTAGCGGGTGTTATGGTCGCCCGTGATGTGCGTCTGCGCTATAATGCTAATGATTTGCATGTTTCATCACCACCAACGCATGATGTAAATTTTACATAGTTTGCATGCTTCCTTCTGGGTGTTGCATTTTGTGCGGCCAGCAGTTTAATGTTACATCAGTGCATAGTGCTTTCTAGCTTTTGGAAGTGTAGTAAAAACTTGATTTTTTTTAATACATTGGTATTAAAAAGCTTGCAATTTGTGCTAGATTGCTGCTCGTCACTTGCAAAATTATAAGATAATTACTTAGAAATCGTGTCAAAACAAATAAATTTTTTGAAAAAGGAAGATTTTTTTTGTACCGCCTAAATTCAGGTTCGTTTTAGAAAAAGTGTGTTAAAAGAGAGTTGGGCGTAATATGAAAATAATATAGTAAAAATTCATCTAAATCGATATTATGAAGTTTTTGCAACAATTTAAGTGGGAATCCCACTTCATTATCAAACAATTTCGATGGAAAAAAAACGTTAACTTAATCCATAGGTTCCGAACCTTTTTGAACCGAAGCTCCCTTTTCTAGTAAATATTCCCATACCGCCCCCTTCCACTCCAGAGAAATAAGAGGGTACATAACACATGATGAAAACAAGAGTTAAATTTTAAAATATTCTATTACTAAAAATATATATATTTTTTAATTTTTTTTTTTAATCTCCAATTTTTTTACTTGCGAATCTGAAATAGCTATTGCCTCAAATATATTTAAATGTGTAATATTATATACTTTAGTCACGCGTAGATAGGATATTGTTGGAATTGAAACGCTACTGAATTTCTTCTTCATTGAAAGAAGTTGAATAAAAGTGTTAGCTTACCTGTTATAAAGACAGGCAAAGGTTTTGATGATACGAAGTAATTCATAATAAACTATTGCTTTCAAAAGAAATATAAATGGACTGTTTCAGCCTTTAAAGAAACGCATGTTAATTCCTGGTTAACATGTTTAATTATGTTTCTTGTAAAATATACGTAATGAAATGCAGTGTACGAAACATTTTTCTGCTGTTCACAGACAAAGACGACACGTGCACTACATAAATTAAAATACACTATATCATTCAATTTAATGTAGATCTGAATGTAATGTAATCTTTAAGTTTTTTATCCACTTCCCAAACTACCGAAATATAGGAATTTTCGTACATATGTGCTATAGAAATGATTTAAATACATAAATCAACATAAGGTAAACAGTATTAAAGTTCACTTTTGTTATTACATAATCAGTGTTGTTTTTTTTAGTCTTTTTTAGACTATATTTTATTAATCTGTCCAAGCCCTTCCGTGCCATCTCAACGCTCCTTAATTTTCTGTGGGCCTTTTACTTCCCCCCTGAAAGTCTCAAACGCCCACATTGAGAACCGATGACTTAATCTATAGTTTCTTTCATTGAGTTTGGTGTGATTTTAGATTGGGGCTTTAAACTGCAGTATCATATACAGGGTGTTCCAGGATCATTGGGACAAACTTTAAGGAGAAGTAGAGGACATTACAAAAATTCAGATTTGAATAGTTGGAAAAGTCTTTGTTCAGCGCTAGTTAGCGCTGTTTACTAGAACATTTAAGGAAAAGTATCTGCATTATCGCAGTCAAATGTAACAATTTTTATCATACGGCAGCCAATTGGCACATGAAAACAAGATGCCTCAAGTGTGGTAAAGAACATCTAACTAAAAGACTGCGATATTAAAGACAAGATAATCCGTACTGTATCTATTGCAAAGTGGAAGGGCATTCTGCCTGCTACACAAAATGCCCAAACCCAAGAAAGGAACTCCCAGTATTATCAATGCAAATAGAAAATTCACTAGCAATAGTGTTGTCGAAAGCTTACCCTTTGCCAATATTGTTGCTGTGAATACCGAAGTCACACAAAAATTCCACTCTCCCTACAAACAAAAATAATATTTTGGAAAGACAAAATGTTACCCCAATTTTCCCCACTAATGAAAATAATGCTAACGATATACAAAATAATATAGATCTATTTAAAATAATAGCCAATTTAATCAAACAATTTCCAAAGTTAATTCAAATTTTTCCTACTCTTAAACAAACTAAAGATATCAAACAGCAAGCTTTTTCTACGCATAGAATCGTTTTTAGATGAGTAAATTTTATTCACTATTTTGTAAATTTTTTTAAAATTTTACTTTTTTGTTCTTAATTCCATTAGCTATTCTAAATTTCTATCCCCCCCTTTTCATCAATAGATTGATTTTTTTTCCCGATAGTTTTAAATTTTTCTACCGAGTCAGGTAGTCATTTAACAACCAAAAGCTCACAAGCCAATAGTATTTTCTGATTCCAGTCACCGAAATTCTGCCTCACCCCATTAGTTCTCGCCATTCTGAGGTCAAATCTCCTTCCCACCAAACCAAGTCACCAACACAAAGGCCACTCACTACTAGATACGGAGTGGAGGGGCTTGACTAAGTCCCAGTCTCTGGATTCAAGCCATTATCACAGTCATTTCAGTTGTCATCACCCGCAGAGGAGTATAGATCGTTTTACAAACACAGAGCTGGCATATATGCACCTGATTTACGGGAAGGCAGAAGGAAATGCACGAGCAGCAGAATGATTGTATCGCAAATGTACCCACAGATAGATGCACCGAACCACCGTTGTTTACTAATTTGCCTCACAATTTGCATAAATATGGATCATTGCTAGGTAACAAATGTAGTGAGGAGGGCTACGCATCTCAACGGGCCACGGTATCTAACACATTTTGTTCCATGCATGGAACAAAATATTTTGAATACTGTTCGAAGTGGGGAGTTTGAGTCACTCATGGTCTGGTATCCCTAGAGAATCAGTATTTTTGGTTATTGTACTAGATAATTATTTTGATTATTGAATAACCTAATAAAAAGGAAGAAAAAAAGTATAATTTTCCTATTAAAATCGTTTTGGTAATAAAACTTTTTTCTGCTTTTTTTAAATCACCATTTATTTCCCTCTTTTGCTATGACTTTCTCTTTTGTGGTTTAAATTTCGTTTCTCTCTAATCAAAAGGGGAAAAAATATCTTCAACTTTAAAAAAACATAAGAGAAATTGAAAATAATAAAAACAGGAGGGGGGAAGGAGGTATTTGGTATTTTTTATACATAATACCAAAGTATAGTGCATGAATCTAATTACTTCTCATCATTGCTTGACATACTTTTATTTACCATTGTGTCAAAAAATCGAAAAGAAATATGCTTTTAATATGGTATCTGAAAAATAACACTGAAAGATACTTTATTTTATTTAAATACGATAAAAAAGCTCAATGCTAAAAATATTATTTTATATCATACTGCAAATAGTTAAAAGAACTGAGATTTAGTAACATATTTTAAAAGAATTATACATTTATTTTTAAGTCATTTTTCTGAGCAAAAATATATTTAATTTTTGGTTGTAAAAGTATCCCAAGAGAATCAGTATTTTCATAAATAAAAAGGCAAAATTCTTAGATATTATTTCACCTATAATATATTTCACGGCATTGCGAAAAACCTAAAGTTTAGTTCATGTGTATAATGATATTTGGTTTCGCTCTTCAACCGACGCGAAGACTTAATTTTCATTCCATCTTAAGCAGTCTCAAGTGTTTTCATTCAAAAATGTCTTTTTCATGCACATTTCAAACAAAACTTGACTATGATACTTTGATCGAATGAAGGGTTTTGCTTATGTTCGGTTACGTACGATGAATCAGTGTATGCTTTGCTTATTAAATATTTATCCTCAAAATATCGCTTCAAGAGCTTTGAATATTTAATCGAAACCACGGCGGGTGATTTATTTTTAGCATTTCTTTATCAAATCCGCATTTCCCTTTAAAAAAACCCACTATGTTTTCAAAACTTTCATTTGTAATTCGTTGTAACGTTTTAAAATGTGTTTCAGAGACTCGGATCAAGTTCTCAGGAAGTGATGCTTGAAGAACATGTTTTATTCACAGCTGATTCAACTCTTTCCACTTATGGATATATTAAAATTTAAAACCTTTTGAATATGTACTTACTGAAAATGGTACAGTCTAACTCATAATTTATAAAGAAAAAAAGGAAAAATCGCACTTTTTAAAATACTGAAGCCTATAATTTGAATAATGAGTATTCTAGAATTTTATTTTGCACACTTAAATGAATAGATTTATTATTTTGTAATCCCTTATTTGGTTATTAATGAGTAAGGAGCCCAACTCTTTTAAAACGCTTCGTTTTTAATACTACCTCAAATTCTTTCAATTTTTCGCTCGCTTTCTTTTGTTACATTATACGGTTCACTATCAAGAGATATGAATGCAATACACTGAAAATTTATCAGAGGATTATTAAAGTTTAGGCTATCATTTAAAATAATTATTCTAAATTTTTGGTAATGTCTTGCAACTAGTTTGATGTAAGCAATCATTAAAACTAATGAGCAAAATAGTTGAAGTGATTGATGAGTTTTATTTTTAAAATTCATCCGTACGAAAAACAGGGAACCCAGATAATGTAGAATACGCGTGCGCCACCTACAGGTTTTTATATACAGTAGAACGTCGTTTATCCGAACGTTTATTATCCTGAGCGTCAAATATCCGAACCAAAGTCCGGATACGTTTTTGAGCAGTGCAATGCTCAATAGTTGTTTCACGGGAGGCCAAAAAGTGACAGGAAAACCCAAAGTGAGGGATATTTGGGAAATTTCAATTGTGATTTGATAAACATCTGCGTGGAATATTGGGTCAGTTTGTTTCCAAGTGAGGGCTGTATATGTGCTCTTTTGTTGAGTTTTGTTAATGTAGAAACCTGGGTGCAGAAGACAATGTATTCTAAATGAGGACGAGATTGTGACTTCCGTGCAAGAAATCCGACCCTGTCGACGACGAAATGGAGGAAGACGAGGACAACAACAACGAAAGTAGCAAGGGTGCATTAAATGCTGAAGCGTTTCTGCGTTAGAGACAGCTATGGAGTGGTACGAACAACAATCGGAGTGTTGTCCTACTCAACTACTGCTCCTCAAGAGAATCAGAGACCTTGCAGTGAAAATATGAAGGTGTACCATGGTACAGCGAAAAAGAGATTTTTTTTTTCACAATAAAGGTAAAATTACGACATTTTGCACCTATTTTGCTTTTTGTTCAAGCACGTTTCCCGCCTGTGATGCTTTTCTATATTCGTATCATGTCCAGTTGCATATACTGCATGGATCACATTCGGTTTTCGGTTATCCGAACAATCGCGTATCCGAACGGTGCCCGGTCCCAATTGATTCGGATAAACGACGTTCTACTGTATGTATAAAAATCTGTAGGCGGTACACGCTTCAACACAGTAATTCGAACTGTGTGTTGAATGACAGGAGGTAAAAGATGTGTTACCCGCGAGGGAGTGAGTTAGGATAAATGAGCGAGTCTCACTCTAAAGCAACATTTTGAACTGCAGTCAAATGATGAGGACTATTCTTGAGTCGGCACCCAATTTCTGAACTTCCCCGTCACGCTAATGTGAGAACTTTGAGCTGAAACAGCTGCATCAACCCCTCTACTCGGCGTGTTTTCAGTAACCTCAGGACTCGACAACGCTAGTCACGAGTTCATGACCACTAGTTTTACGTGGCCGTAGAAGTTTGGATATGGTGACATACGAATTCTGTGTTTATCTACGTCACAAAATTGTGATTCAAAATTACGGAGTTTGTAGTGAAAAACTTTGTGTAAAATTTCGGAACGGATCAAATTTCTTCATTTAGCATTAACATTTATAAAAAATTAGGAATTTATAAAATGAAGATAATAGTAGAAAAATAAGTTAAAAACATTGTGGCTACTTATTAAATGCTATTTGAAATTTATCTTTAAAAAAATAGCTTCCGAAAGTAGCTGGCTAGATATATGAATGAAATAAGTTAATGCAGAAAAGATTTGTAAACCATGAAGTGAAAAGAATTTACATTTCCTTACGGGCTTAAATTTTACTTTGATGCTGGATAGAATGAAATTCTTCAAGTGACAAAAAGAAAAACAAGACGAGATGAACTCGGCAGTTGAGCTAATATCAAGCCTACAACTTTGAACCACATCGTATTTAGCTGTTCATTGCAAAGTTCTGCAAACAATTCCTTGTTTAAAGTTGAGAATAAATAATACAAATCTCAATATCTTGTTAAATTTAAAAGTTTCACATTCACACACAAATATCCAACCATATGGAGAAAAAAATTAGATTTTCTTATATATATTCATTCTTTGTGTCATCCATTTCTCGTTTGTGTGTAAACAAGATTTATGATAAAATATTTTGTAACCATATACTTGTACTTAAATTGAAAAGTATATATATGCAACAATTCACTTATTTTCTCTGGAGGGATTGATTTGAATTCATAATGATCTTGATCCCTCCAAGACTTCGCGTGATAATTAATTTCTGGTTTACCCTTCCAACAGGAAACAACCATAACCTTATATCTCCAGAAATTAAAAGTCCAGTACTTTTAAATCAAGGTGATGCAGTCTAGCATCATCCGTGTACAAGGGCCAATCAGAAAAGTCTTTACCGGAAACCATACGATTTCAATAGTTTTCGGATAACCATGACATAAATAGACGAATAGGCTACTTTTGTGAACGTCATGTAAACCACGCATTTTAATGTGTTACTCAGATGTCGACCTTGTTGCTTGTCCTTGACTCAAAATTTTTTTGGCGTCTGTCGGCGGTATCGCTCATGTTGCTTCGAAGTACGTTCAAGAATATAATAATTCTACCAATCTTTCTTTTCAACTAATACTAATGTTTTTCTTCCTCTCTTATTCGTCTAAATCAGAACGGTCTTTAACCTATGGCCTACGAACTATTGACGGTTTGAAAAAGTTTTGGAGGCCTGCAGAAAAATTGGGACAATTTTTATACTTTTATGAATATTCAGTTTAAAAAATGATGAGTAACAAATGGTATTTTAAAATATTGTTATACCCGTTCTTTTCATGAGTGAATTGAAAAATTAAACAATTCAGATTGTAGTATAAAGAAGCTTTTATTGAGTTAATTTTACGTGAATTGTAAATGTAACAAAAAAAAAAAGCTGTTTGAATATTTTAGCTGAACAACAACAAAAAAAATACATATTTGTTAAATTTTAAGTCTGTAGGTCTAATAGCTGATAAAAGGATTTTTTATTTATTTATAACGCCCCGTAACTCTCTTGTGGGTCGATTTTTGAAAACACTTTCCTAAGCTGATCTCTGCTCAACAAAAGTAACACATTGTTACAAATTTTGTGTAATGAATGCTTAAAATAATGTAAATAATTTATATCTGGATGTGTAATACGTTAATATTACTTTCTGTTGTATTTTATGTTAAAATTGTAATATTCGCAAGCAATTATAATGAGGATTCAATAGAAGCATAACGAAATGTTGGCGATAGAGCCAAGTTGGCATCATTTCAACTTGGCGATGGATTGAGCGATGCGGAATTTGATAAGCTATAGCGCCACCTGGTGGGGAACTACAACAAAAGGATTGCACAAAAACCTTTTCCAAAAAAGAATACATATAGTTGCCAATTTTCATAGTGATCGGTTGATAAAATCGTAAAAAACGTGCATTGGAATAAATTATCAATTTTTATTGTATTTATGGTTCGTTATTGTGGCGATAATAGCTTACACATAAAAGATAGATATATGCTGTCGCGAGATTTTTGGATACATGATTATATACGTATAGCTCTAACGGTTTTTAAAGCGCACGCCAGAATAACTTGCAGATTGCAGAATTTTTTCCTACTCTTACTTAACATTTATCATTATATTTTGGATACTTCACGCAATATCTTTATAAATTATATCCTATGTGTTATTTTGATGTATAATCTATATTAGTGTAAAGTTTCATTAAAATCCATTCAGTTGTTTTTGCTTGAAAGAGTAACAAATATCCATACATCCAAACTTTCGCGTTTATAATATTAGTAAGGATGTAGTATACTCTCTCTCTTTAAAAAAAATAGCTACAACTTTTAATGAAATTTCTCCTGAGATTTAGTGGCTTTTTAGCTATTTTCGTACGTGCATCTAGCGACCTTTGAAAGGAAGAGTTAAAAACCATGGGAAATTGGCAGTATAATACTTTAATATTGCTTCGCGTTGCCGGTTTGTTATTTCTTTTCGAGAAATTTTTTTCCTAGTGATATTTAAATATAATTAGACGTAAATAAAATACAATATAGTTATTGTCAATCAGATAATGGTCCACCAAATATAAAATTTTGCATTTATTGGTCCATGAAGTTCTAAAACTTGACGACCGCTGGTCCAAATCACATATTCACTGAGTGACCAAATTATTATGATCATTCCTTCAATACAATATTGGACCAACTCTTGCCCTTAATACTGCATGAATTCATCTTGACATGGACTCATTAAGAGATTGGTAGGCGGTATGAGGAATTAGACACCATATATGACGAATTCACTTTCCTGTGCCTTCAGATTGGATGGTACTGGAATCCAGCTACCTGGTGCCTTTCCGATTTCTTTCCGCAGATTCTCAATTAAATTAAAATCTGATGGTTGAGCAGGCCAATTAAGCAAAATCTATTTCGTGCTCTTGGAACATCAGCGGATAATGTCAGCTGTATGAGAGGGAGCATTGTCCTGCTGAAAGTATCCATTTTTAGCAGATTGTATCATTAACCAAACAGAATGTACTTAATCTGAGAATTCTTTCTCCCCCTTGAACGTTCAGATGTTCTTCCGCACCAATAAAAGGCACATGGAATGCTGAAAACCTTCCCCACACTATAGAATTGACTCCATATTGAAGAGCTGTTGCCATGCAGGTGAGATCCATGCTTTCGTTCTGTTTTCTCTATATTCGTACTGTGTCATTTGCATGATGCAATTGAAAATACGATTCATCGGACCACGCTTTTTTCCAGTCCTCAATTGTCCAATCCTTGTGTCTCTTTGCGAACTGGAGACGTCTTCTATTGTTCAATGCCGACAGTGGAGGCTTTCGAAAAAGTCATTGGATACCATGGCCTATATGATGCATTGTGCGGCAAACAGTTCATTTATAGACGTTCGTAGTTGCTTCTTCATTAAAATTCCCCACAATTTGACGTTCGGTCTCTTCCCTGTTTGAGTGGACAACTTTCGCAATTTTCCTTTCCGACCGAACAATCACTAACCTATGACGACCTTAAACCTGGCATTTAGACCCATTTTTCTTCTTGGTAATCCATTCTCTCTAAATATTAATAAATGCCACTCTCGAACACTTTGCAAGTGCAGCCGTTTTGCTGATATTTGTTACGATGCTTCGAGCTCGTCCAATTGTTACGCATTTAAACTCAGTTAAATTACGTCCCCTCCCCTCATTTCTTCGCAAACAACATAGTGTAATTGGTGCATCACAATTTCTGCATTCAATTTTAATAGCTACCTCTCGAGCTCAATTTTAATAGCTACCTCGGGTGGCAACAGCTTGAACTTAAAGCGATCTGTGTACAGTGTCGTGGTCATAATAATTTGGCTATTTGACCGCTCAGTGTTTATCTATATATATATGTATATATAATATGATGTGCCAAGAGCATTTTCATGGAGAGTTCCAATTCAGATGTCAACCCTGTCTCCTGACATTGGTTCAAAACTACAAGACATATTGGCTGTGGTTGATTCGACTTTTGTGTCTAGCAGAAAAGATCATTTAGATAAGTTGTCTTTAAACTGTGTTCCCTGGAACCCTGGAGTTTCCCGATACATACTCAACTAATCCACGAGTCAAAATAAAAAAATAGAAAAGAGAAAATTATAAATGCGTACGTAAAATAGATTCATGTTCTCAGTGAAGTTCGTATAACCACAAGTAACTACAGATCATCCCAGAAATTAAAAATGAAAATTTTGATTATAAATAGCTGTATTTTGTAATATTTTTTTAACTTTCATTATATAAAAGAATTTCAAAACGTTTTTTTCCTTTATGTACTACCTACTAGATCATGAATATTCCATTGTTTGCTACCCTGGATTTCACGGTATAATTTTATACCCGTTAGTAAAACGTTTTGCCAAACTAAATAGTTTTATAATAAAAAATGCACTTTTTTACATTTATGGAGGGAAAAATGCACCTGTAATTAAGTAGAAGAAGCAAGTTATCGTCATATCAAATTTAAGTTTAAGCAAAAATATATCCTAGATTTAAGGATGCATATTCATGCAAAATACGCAGAATTTCTCTCACACAAGCGCACAGATATAAACATTTGAATGTTATTCTGAACAATGTTATTTAAGTGAAAAATATTTTTCAACAGGAGTAGCAACAAAATATAAAAACGATTTAAACGCAAAGTAGGAAATTGGAGAGCAGATTATTTCAATTGGACCTAGACAGACTGTTTATGCAAAAAAAAAAAAAAATGCATGCACATATATCATTTACGAAATATAATGTATGGATTGGTGATACTTGTGTCCAAGTGGTAGCGTATCGCGCTTCCACACCACATGTCCGGGGTTCTATCCTCGAGCGGAGAAAGGTTGACTCAACTTTTCATCCCTTCAGCGAATCAATAAATAAGTACCAAACTTGCTTGGGGACTAAACACTGGGAGTTTTACTTCAGACTGACCACCTGATCGGAAAATCTGCTCACGCACCTCAGGTCTCAATGATTACGTATACTGAGATGGGCACAGTAGGACTTGGTCCTAATGGGCTGTTGCGCCACTATGTTTAGTTTAGGTAACACTTGGACACTTAATGATTAAATTATATTAAATTTTTCAATAAAAAATATTCTCATGCTTTAATTGTTCTTTTTATAAATTTCCTATTACATGTTGATCTATTTTAAATACTACCTAAGAATGTATTGTTCTAAGTGTGCGTGTGGGGAATGGGGTTCCCTGAAAATACTTAGCAGTTCTAAGAGTTCAAATGAACAAAGTAACAATAAATGGGGTGAGGCAGACCACTAAAAAAGCAGAGAATGGTCGTGGCCTGTACATTCCTTATCCGGAAGGATGTTAATTCAAATTAAATAAACCCTCTTTGCTTTGACAAAATCGGTAAAATTCCTTAACGTTAATTTCTTTTTCGTGTTACATAAATTTCAATAGTTTGCTTGGAAAAGGCTTCCTTGCCCCGTTGTAACTCGGCTTTTCTCTAGAGAAATCGGCTGTAATTCGTTTGTTTTGTTCAATTAAACCTACCCTAGAGCTGTGATATACTTTTATTCTTGATGAACTTTTATTCCTACGGAGAATTTGCTCTTATTGGGTTGTTATTTGCCCCAAACTACACAAGCTTAGCTCCTATACAACTTAGCTTCTGTTAAGATAGAATTTATTAAAATATTTTTTAAAAAATCGTGTGAAATAACGCATGTATGTTTTGTTTTTAATATTTTAAAGGGACATGGTACGATTTATAAAAAAAAAAATCTTTGGTGTGTTTTAGAAATTTTTTGCTTGTAACTTATGTATATTACTACAGCTACTACAGCAAAATAGCTTTTATGATCAAAATACTACCAAAAGATAACAATTTAATTGTTTGAATTTTCTTTAAAAAATTAGTAAGGGGTTTTAAGAAATGCTATTTCTATTACCATAATTGACGTACACACATGAAATTTGATTTACAAGTATGCCAAACAAAAATTGGTATAGGTTTCTTACTAACGTGATTGACAATCGTAAAATACTTCTTTTTATTGATGTTTATTGAAAATTCCTTGAAAAATGTAAAAATTCTCTAACTTCAGCTATTTTTTTAAAAAATTAGTATCGCTTTGTGTGATTTAAAAATGCGTACCAACTTTTGTTACATGTTCTAATAGATATACTTAGATTGATAAAGCATTTTACATAATTGGGGGAAAAAAGCCTTAACATTTGAAATGAAGATAAATTAGTTTTTTTTTCTTTCTCTGAGATAAATTGATTTATCACAGGGATATATATGAAAACGAGGATAAAAGTTATCAAAACTCTCGATTTTTTAAATTTAAGTATTTGAAATTTCGTAAGATTACAGAAAATAACATTAAGAATAATTTAAGTTAAAAAAATTATTTGAATTTTTGTGGCCACATGGTAGCCTAGTGGTCAAGGTAACGGACTCTTGGCCGGCATATCATAAGATGGAGTCTAGTTCCATGCAAAGGAGTACGATGCACTTTAAATATGCCAAGGCTCAAACGTCCTCCAGTTGGTGAAGCGTGAATTTCTTAGTGAAATGGGCCATGATCGGGCCAACCAGAAAAGGCCGGTGGGCCACAAGCGGCCCTTAGGTTGAGTATCACTGCACTAGAGCTTTGATTTTTTTTTATTAACATCGCACTGTGAAGCAATATGCAACTATTGGCAACGTACCTAAGCGGAAATTTAGGAGGAGGGGGCGCCAACTCTGGTGTAGTCTTCATCGCTCAACCATGGTTCAAAATAACGAGATTCGTTGCCAAAGGCCCTCGAGTTGCTGAATAAAGTGATGTTAATATTTATCAGTTGAATCGTATTGTGTCCTCTAAAATTAAAACATGCTTCATCACGTCCTCTTTTTTTTTAAATTCTTTTTAATTTGTAGCTAATCCTTTTACTGTATAAAATCACGTTTGCGGAATAAAACCTTTTTCTATAAAAGTGAAATATTAGTTGTTTTCCTTTTCAACAAAAGGGCCGTTTGTTGTGAGAAGAATATTAAAACTTTTAAAAAGGAATCCTCAAAAATTAAAACCAATTGCATTTTGAAAATCTCAAGATCAATTTATGTGTTGCTATGAATCAAAAAAATTTTCTAGTCGTATTGAATTTTAATTTTGAAAATCGATGATTTTGAAAGGTTTCTTTTATAAAAAATAAATAAATAAATGAAAAAAATAATAATTGAAAATTATTTGCTGCTTGTACCATTCAAATAAAAATCTCATTATTTTCTATTTAATATTTTGTTCTTTATTAGTAACTCGAAATTTAATCCTAGTTATTGAAGGGTGATTAAATTTCGTTTCCCTTAATGCACTTTTATTTTTCTTTACAAAAAATACATGAACCCATATATTTATTTTACTAACATCTGAATTGATGAGTTTTCGTGTTTTAATATCAGCATTTGTTGGTTAAAAGGCTCCC
>BMAO01015556.1:0-44068 GCA_019973975.1 Trichonephila clavata | reverse complement strand
ATTGTTTTCCACATAATCAATACATTTGTTACGAATTAGAGAAAAAAATTGATCTCTTAGTTATTATAGAATATTTCAAAATAACCAAAAATTATAATATTTTATCTATCAGGTTTTTAAATTTATTTTACTCATTAACAGTATTTTTCATACAATAGCACCAATAAGAGATATTTTGCATTTAGATTACCTGACTTATAAAATAAATGAAGCAATTATTTATTGAGAATTTTATAAAAATATACTTGATTTGATTTTTTACTAACGCCTCCTTCCAAAGCAACGCGCGGGCTATTGACTTCGTCATTTTAACCTCGGTCAGCTGACAAGGATAACACCTAAACTACCCTACTCACCACTCTCCAAACATCCACACCACGTCAACGTGTGGTCTTTCAGACACGAAAGATTTATGCGCATTTAACCTTTACAGGAGGGGGGTGGGTCTTCAAGGGCACTAGGACTCCAACTCACGAGCCATGAGTTCGTGACCATGATCGCTCGATTACCGCTGCTTCCCCCCTCCTCACGGGCACAATGTACATATGCTTTGCAAGATCCATCTTGGGGCCCAAAATCTGACTTTGCAGGGGGGCCTTAATGTGCTTTGATACGCCAGTGCTCACACATAAACACACACTCGCACATACTTATATGTAAATCTATCTTTGTATGAGTTACAGGGTGTTTCAAAACTCATACTGCAAACTTCTGAGAGAGGTAAGTTTCACTTGCATAAACTAAAACTGGCATAAGTGTGACGTATTAAGGCACAATTACGAGAAATAAATATGAAAGGTGACGTAAATTATTTACTTCACAGCATCGTTATGGTAGAAACTTCTTTATGTCAGTGCTTACGATAATTGCACACTACTGCATACACAAAACAATAAAACATATTATGAAGTTGCGATCTAGAGAGTATTTGGTATTCAGTTTTAAAGATTCTAGATACTGTGAAAATCGGTTAACACGAAACTGAGGGGATTGAACTATTTTTTCGTGTTAAAAGAATTTCGTGTTAAAAATATTGAAAAAAAACCCCGCATATTCAACAAAATTAAGTTTATTAAAGTACATCTTATTTACATCGATATGAAAAAATGCATATATTTCATAAAAATCAAAAAAAAAAAAAAGCTTTCACAAGAACTTAATGAAATTTAATACAAAATTTTCAGGTTTTTTGAATAACAAAACATTTATTGAGATTTTGGAACACAATCTGATATTTTTCTTGGAACTGTCTTTTTTGGCATCAAATTGTCAACAGATTGTTTGATGTTGTTCACTTTGTTGTTCATTTTCCCATTAGAATGTGTTACCTGAAATTTGCAGGTAACGTGTGGTTTGACTCTGTAGGGAAGCACACAGTAGTTGAATTTTTAAGTTTATTAAAATATTTCCACATCACACAAGGTGTATGACTATCACTTGGTGCATAAATAAAAAGCGATAACATAACTTAAGTATAATTTCCACCTACTAATTTAAAGTCTTTCGTTCTTGGTGGCATACATCTCTGGAATTTTCCCCTGATTCTCTATCTCCATAAAGAAAAATACATACATATACTAACCACCTCTGACGTCATGACCAATGAGAAACGAACACGCTTTGCAATGACGTCAGGTACGGTTAGCAGTTGGCACAGATAAATCTGCATGACGAAAGGAGCAAAGGCTAACAGAATGTGCGTCTAAATAACTGCGCATACTTCCATGATGTTCCTTATGTCAAATGACGTGAGAACAGGAGCTGCATTATTCATCTCATTTTCATTTTTGGAATCTGCATCAATGATATTTTTTTAGCTTTGAAAAAACTCCATAATGTCTTTGTCTGTTATAATTGGGCCTGTACACACGTTATCACCATATACTGCCACGAATTTTTCCGATAATACAGTGGTACTGAGCTGGTGTTTTCCGTAGTTTGCTAACTCCCAAATGCGAAATATTTTCGTGTTAAGCGATTTTTGTTTTGAGTTTAAAAAATGCATGAAAATGTGTAGTAGTTTGTGGGGACCGTTTTATTATTTCGTGTTAACCGATATTTCGTCTTAAGCGTTTTCGCGTTCAATACGTTTTACTTTATTTTGAGCACCTGAGCTCTTGACGATGCGAACTTTGTACTAGGATTTAATTTTGCCGAGAGCATCCAAGCCAAATAGACACTCTAAGGATCTTTCACATGCCGTATAATCATACGACATGGCCGCTGTCGATTTTCTGCATCAAGAAAATCCACCGACTTGGGCCTGGGTCGAACCCGCAACCTTAGATGTAGAAGGCCAGCGACAAACCAACCACGCCACTTGCCTTATTATAGAAGCTTGATGAGTGAAACATGAGCAGAAGAGTCACCAATAACACACACGTATTATGATTTATAAGTACGCTATTCGTAATTAATAATTTTCTGTATAGTTTCAGTGTACCTTTAATTAAATTATTGAGAAAAACCATCCCTTTTTCCTTGTTTTCATCTTTTCTTTTGAGGCTGGTCACTTTCATTAAAAATAATTTAGCTGAAGCACAAAGTTATGTTATTTCTAACATTTAATTTGTTATCGAGATTATTCCTTAAAAGATTAAGAAATATCAATAAATTATAGATATATAAAAAAATATGTTTTAAACACCCTCATATTACGTATACACTTTCCTTTGGAAAGCAAGCAAGATTTTTCCCCTCCCCCTTTAGGTCTAAAAGTAAAACGGTGGGAAATGGAACCCGCTTGATGGGCGGCGGAGTGAAAAAAATTTCGAAAAAGGGAAATTTAGTGACATTAATATAGAAAATAGAAATATTACAAAAAAATAGAGTGAACGTCAGAGTTTTATTTACGTCACACTGTAAAGCAACACTATATAGGGATATTGGCGACAGATTACAACGACAGATATTGGCGTAATTTTGAAGCTCGGACACCTAACGACACCAGTTACTCCTTTCTCCTAACTACCACACCACACTAATAGGAGAACATTGAGCCTAGACAGATTTAACGTGTATCGACCCTCTATACAAGCAAAATCACCAAGGAGTGCTGACGTCAAGGGGAAATTTCCTTGGGAATAAAAAAAGAGAGAGACAAAGTTAAACACTAGAAAAAGCCTGTGCGACGCCGGCTATGCAGTTAGATACTATTAATCCTTTAACTGCCAAGTTATTTTGATGATTTGGGTAGATTAATTGTCCCCATTATGCAAAAGACTGCCAGATGATGCCGAAATAAACTTCTCCCGATGAAGTGTGAAATATGTTATTTCATAGAATAACTAGGTATTTCATGAAATAACCTGACAAGCCAGTAAAAGTAATGATGATTACTCGATCGCTAAATCATGAAATACGGCACTCGCGAAGTTCTTTGAACAAGAGAACGACCGAAAAAACAATTGTACTCTAGATCTCAGTTCAGTATATGTGAGCGAGAATTAATTTCCATTGAAGAAGTTCCAAATATTGACACAACTCTTCAATCTATTGCCACAGCGCAAAAAGGTGCGGTACTAGTCAAGAATTTAAAAACTGATCGTGTAAAAAAAGGTTTAATAGTAAAAAGTGTGCTTGTTTCAAAAATAATGTACAGTGCTATTCAAAATGTTATTACAGCAATCTTTAATTTAATAACTAATGAAAAGTAAAACAAAGGTATATTTCATAAAATTTTAATTAATATTCTTTTACATTTTTGTTTGAAAAAATTTAAACAATGTTTTTATGAAGCAACAATTTTTCTTCCCAGTATATATGTATTTTATGTTACTTAAATATAACTATTTCTGCATTATATTCTGTTTTTTTTCCTTTCTGTTTAACTAATGTTAGAAATATGAGCAATAAGTAACTTATATCATCCGCTTTTCCTTATTAAATATCATTTAATCATCCGCAATAGAGATAAAATGTCTTTTTCGAGAGATTTTAGCTATTTATGATGAATTAATTTATAAAATAATTTTGACATTGTTTATTTTTCACTGTAACGGTTCATCATTATTTATTTCATAGAATAACTAGGTAAAATATGAAATTTTTTATCTATTATATACTTTAACTGACTTGTCTAGTTAGTTAATGAAACACCTAGTTATTTTATGAAATAACTGAATTATACTCTTTAACGGTAACAGATATAGGTAGTTGTATTCAAAAGTTCCCGCACTGAATCTATAACTTAAAAAATATTATCAATTAAACTGCTGAAACGCATCCTCCTTCGAAATAAGACTCTTGAGTAACAACACACTTTTGCCATGGCTTGTAAAGGTCATTGAAACATTTCTGAAATCCATTTTTAGCCATGCCCTTTAATTCAGCCTGCGATGCACTTTTAATTTCAGCTGCAGAGAGGTCTCCGTTTAACATTCGGGGAACGATATGTTGACACACCCTATGCATGTTAAGATTCTTAGTCAGTATCCATTGACATGTGACCGAGGATATCTCAACTGATTCTGCTATTGTTTGAAGCCTGTTCTTACGTGTCTCCGCAGAAACCGTTTCGATGTTTTCCTCAGTGCGGTAGGTCTGTGGGCGTCCAGAGCATTTGTCGTCTTCGACACTTTCCCTGCCTTCTCTGAAACGTCGATGCTAATCAAAAGCTTGCGTTTGCGACAATGTATCACAGCTTTACACCTGCTTCAAAATTTCGTTTGTCTTCGTAGCAAATTTTTCCAAACAAACACAAAAAACTAATATCCATTATCCAATCAACAAACGCAATTTCTTTCAATCGCCGACGACTAAATACATCCGCCTACAAAATACGTTGCCATGGCGACCCACCGATCACGTGATATGGAACAAACCTTTTTTAGAAAAGGTGTGACGGATCTATACGCGTTTCTACTAATTACTTCTTTTATCTTTAAATCAAAATATTTATTTCAACCAACCTTCATCGAGAAACCAAACGTGATTTATGTAAATGAGGAATATTATATAAATTCGGTTTTCGCGAGTTGAAAGAGAGTGAAGTAAGAGGCCAAGTTAAGTGAAGTGAAGAAAGTGAGCTGTCGACACGTAGTTGTTGACAAGTTAAGCGAGGTCGATACGTTTGATCTGTGCAAGGAGAAGTGTGTAGTGAAGATTGAAAAGCAGTGAAATTAAATATTACGGAGCGTGGAGTCATCGTCATTTGATCCAGCTAAAGATAGTGCCTGAAGTTCTCCGAGAAGGAACCGAAGAATTAAGGAATCAGGTATCGTAAAATTGATTAAGTAAAAGCTGATTATTAGTGTGCGGCGTAGTTGTAAATGAGCGTATTTAAGCTATCTTAGATTCAGTTGAAGCTCTGTAATATTATCCCCAAAATTGTATATCTCACCTCTGCACTCACCATTATATACCTTAATTATAACTGTGTTGTGTTTGTTCATAATCCATAATAAGAATTAATAAATCAAATTGGATTGACATAATGTCTGTAGATTATTAAGTTCCTCCTACACATTTAGCCGGGTTTTCAGACAGACAGGAGGGTTCAGATGTAAGGGGACAAGTCACCCCAAAGGGGAAGAATGCAATAACACAGAATGTTTTACTGTAGTCGCTCTACTGCAAAAATGTTCCATGCTATATGCTCAGCCCGGAAACTTTTGAATCCTACTAGTAAAACAATAAGATGCACTAAAAGAAATTACCCTGTATAACATTCGGGCAAGAGACTTTGGATCTCGGGCCGTGTCCAAGATAATCTGTGGCACGACAGTTAAAAGCTTAATAAGTACTGAGAAATATGCAGTTCTGTTTGAAAACATAAATAATCTCTATCTACAGCTAAAAATGATTGAAAATTTATTTGATTTTACGTTAGTGGATTTAAATATTAATAAAAATTCTGAAAACAAAGTTTTTTCCTGTACAGAATCCTCTCTATTGATTTGATAAACACAACACAAATAAAGATATTGTTAAAAATATTCTCCGAATTAACTGCGAGGTAATTAAATTTTCGCATTCTTTTCGTATCAACTAAAACGTACATTGATTTGCGAAGTACGAGGTTTATTTAAAAAAAATTCTCTCTGAATTGTTAAACATGCAATAAAAATAATCTTACAAAAAAAAAAATTAAAAAATTGTATTATTTAAAGTTATTTATTTTTACTGTTATCTTTATCACGTCTTTATATCTTTTATGATTTTTTTTTCAAAATACAAAAACGAATTTTTCTTTCAAGCTTTAAATTAGATCAAATACAATTAAGTTGGATCTATCTGAAATTTAATTAAACATGGAAAAAATGCTGATACATTAACTGGAAAAAGGGCGTATTTGATTTAAAAAGGGCTTACTTTTTTATTCGAAACGAAGCAATGTAGTATCTTTAAAAATATTAATATATCACGTTATTTTTCTATTAAAAATGAAAATGCATTTTTTAATACTAATCGTGAAGACGCCACTTAATTTAAAAAAGTAAGATAATTATACGTAACATTTCTTTTAGAAATAAAAAATAATTAAGAATAAAAATGAAAAATATAGCTTAAACTTTTTAGTGTGTGGCATTTATAAGAATACTTAAGGAGATCCTAAATAAACTTGCAATTGGAATATTCCTACAGAAGAGAGAAAAGCTGATTTTTTTAATTAGTACTAAATAGTTGTGTTTTAATTTTAGTGAGTAAATAGACCATTATCATGAGGAAAAAGAAATATTAAAAGGAACTAAAGTATTTGCAGTTTAAATTGAATTTCTGAAAATTGCACTAAGTGCAGAAATTTTTAAAAACTTTTATTCAACTAACCTTTGAATGAATTCTTCAAATTTTTTTAAAACATTGCCTTTTTTTTTTCTTTATTGATATTCTAACTATTCCAAAGTAAAATCTGTTGAGATTGTAGAACCAATGCTTTTTATAATTCAATTGCATTTCCAATTCTTAATTGGAAAGATTTAAGAATGAACAAAATGCTTAGCATAAAAGCTAATATTTTTAAAATTTTTTATAAGTATTACTGTTTACGAGTATTATACTTAAAATTTATTTTAATTATAAAGTACTATTTATGAATTAAGTTTAGAGAAATATCTGCTACTTTAATGTATGTGGTAAAAATAATACTTATTCGTCTTGTTTTTATAAATTCGATTGTCTAAAATGGCAAACGATTTATATAATCTGTGCTCTATAATTTGTGCTAAGGGTATTATGGAATACCATTTACATTTTTTTATAACTTTATTGGTTTATGATAAAAATCCCAAAAATTTCATAAATAAATACTACAACTATTTTTGTAATGAATTGCTACATGTCAAAAAATAATAATATTTATTTTGTTATTAGACAATTTTTTTAAGGAAAAATTTCATAAAGAAGAGATAGAATAGTCAGGTAATATGCCATGAATGGCTTAAGGTATCCGACTCTACTTGCGACAACTTTTTTTTGTAAAAAAAATAGAGATATGGGGATTTTTTTTATGATGTTTTTAGATTTGTTTTGTATACTTTAAGAAAAATATGCTAAAATTTAAGAAGAGAAAAAGAAACTATTATTACTAAAATGGGAAAAAATGGGTAAAAATTTACAAAAAATAACATAAACGGGACCCATTCTGTACCAAATATTTATAAACAAATTTTCAATGTTTGCAATTCTGATGTATTGCTATGTTATTCATTTTTGAAATGACCTTCAGGATAAGAGATATTTTAATTTTTACAAAACTATAGCACTTTATCTGAGTTATTCTATGAAATTTCTGAAAAAAATAGTGACTATATTAACATAAGGGACTGTTAATTTTGTAATAAAACAGTGATTAATAAATCTGAAGGTTAAAACACTTCTACTATTATACAGAACATACATAAAAAAATTTCAGTTAATTCTTTTCAAAACCTTTTGAGCAATCGTTGTCCCCTTTTAAGCATTTTCTAAAACAAAAAAAACAACCCCACATATTTTGAGTAAAACGAGTTTAAAAGTATAGCATCTTGCTTAAAGTAATGGCATCTGCTTTTGCTAAAACACCTTTTGTTTTTGTTCTAGTGAACGGAAAATAATAAACTTGGTATTTTCATAAAGCTAATAAGATGGCCTATAAAATAAAATCATAAAAAATGTCAATTTTTGGCAAAATTCCCAATTTTAGGGTGATCGGATACCTTAAATCCTATGGAAAACTATTTAGACTTCATAAAGCGTAATTATTTTTAAAACCATTTCTGTTTCGAGTCTATTTCAGAAAGTCAAAAACAAAATCTTCTTCTGCCACAGTCCAGTCAAGGTGAGCCTACAGAAAAAAGCTGAAGCATAGAATCCAAATTTCCTTTCATTGATCCTCATAGAATTTTCCATTACAAAAGATACACATTCAGTGTCTTTGTTTTCTGGATCTTTAGTTGATGGTACGAAGTCCATTACAGATGAAACATCAGAATGGAACGATTTATCGCTGCTGACATTGGAGTCATCTTTTGTAGGCTTAGGACTAGAAGGTCGGTCTCTAAGTTTAATTTCTTAATAGAGGGTCTTTGAATGTTCGGTTTCTTTTGTTGTTATGCAGCTTCTGGTATCTTCTTGTCTTTTTCACTCAGTTTATCCTCTAACGCTTATTTATATAGAGAGTATGTTATTATAGAAAAAGATTCAGCTTTCTATATTAAAAAATACCTAGTGTTCCATTATACCCAACACGCCATCTTGAAAAATGAACTACTAAACTGATGAATGCAATTTGATCCTTCGATAAAACATTTTCATTAAGAAAAATGCATAAAAAATATTTTTGACTAATTTGTAATTGTTTTTTTAAAGATTTTTTAAGACCATAATATGTGAAGCAGTAAAATACGCTTAGCGAGAAAACAAAACGAAATATCGGTTAACACGAAATAATGCAACGGTCTCTACAAACTACTGTGTTCGTTCATGCATTTTTTTCCCCTTTTAAGTATCCGACTTTGCGACAACATTTATTTCTTTAAAATGGAGATATGGGGATTTTTTGTTGCTTTTAGATTTGTTTAGTGCATTTTAAGAAAAATATGCTAAAATTAAGGAAAGAAAAAGAAATTATTATTATTACTAAAATGGGGAAAAAATAGGTAAAAATTTGCAAAAAATAACACAAACGCGATCGATTCTATACCAAAAGTTTATAAGCAAATTTTCAATTTTCAATTCTGATGTATTGTTATGTTATTCAATTTTGAAATGACCTTAAGGATAAGAGATATTTTAATTTTTATAAAAACTAGACCACTTTACCTTAGTTATTATAAGAAATTGCTTAAAAAACAGTGATTATATTAACATAAGGGGCTGCAAATCTTGTAATAAAACAGGGATTGATAAATCTGAAGGTTAAAAAAATTATACTATTATACAGAACATACACAAAAAATTTCAATTTATTATTTTCAAAACTTTTTAACAATCGCTGTCCATGTTTGAGCATTTAAAAAAAAACACATTTCGAGCAAAATGCGTTTTAAAGTATTACATCTTGCTTAAAGCAATGACATCTACTTTTACTACAAAAATTGTAGTTTTTGTTCTAGTGAACGGAAAATAATAAACTTGGTATTTTTATAAAGCTAATAAGATGACCTATAAAATAAAGTCATAAAAAATTTGTCAATTTTTTGCAAAATTCACAATTTTAGGGTAGTCGGATACCTTAACACGAAATGAAAATCGCTTAACATAAAAATTGGGAGAAGAAGGATATTAAGACAGCCGCATCTTATGAAATGTTTGATAAAATTTCTATATTATTGGACTGTCCAACTGTATCATCGGGACAATTCGTTGCTTCAGATGATGAAAATATGTGTGCAACAGCAATTATAACAGACAAAGACATTTTGGAGTTTGTTCAAAACTCAGAAATACCGTTGATGCAGATTCTAACGATGAAAGTGAAATGTATAATATAGCTGCTGTTCCCACGTCATCCGAAAAGAGGAACATCACAAAAAGTACGCGTAGTTATTTAGACGCACATTCCTGTGGTAAAATAAATAACAAAATGGACGACATCGGACAGTTTGTTGACAATTTGATGCTAAAAAGGACATGATTATAGAAAAGACATATCAGATTATTTTTCAAAAACTCAACAAATGTTTTTTGAAAACTTGTAAATTTTGTATTAAATTTCATTAAGTTTTTGCAAATGTTTCTCTTTCATTGATTTGTATTAAATTTATGCATATATACAAGTCTAGGTAAATAAAATGTTTACTAATAAACTTAATTTTATTGAATATATGTTTACTTTTTTGTAATATCCGTTAACACGAAAAAAATATTTCAGGTTCGTGCTAAACGATATTTTCACTGTATATTAAATTAAAATACATTTTTATTTTTAAATTAGCATAAAAACCGATTTTTTGCATTTGTTACACGAGAACATTGAATTATCGCAACATCAAAATAATACTAAACACTGACTGAAATAAAAAGAGATTTTTTCAAAGGTCTATAAACCCTTTTTTGAAAATCTTTATTTTTATCTCATCCTCTGCCATTATATCATTATAAATAGTAACAGTAAAAGCATTCTATTTTGCGTAAGAATGGAGCCACAGCCATAATTTTTTTCGTAACGAAATGTGTTTCTAGTTTAAAATATCTTTCATCAAAGTGAGAAGGAGAAAAGTCAATGCTTGTGAATGAATGCGAGAGGAAAGAAAAATACGATTTGTAAGCCTAATTTATTTTTAGAGACGGATTTTTTTCCTTTTTGTTCAGCTCTTTTTATTTTCATGATCCTGAAGACACTCTATATTTGAAATAGATGCAGAATGCCCAGCAGAAGTAAAACTCAAAATTCATTTGACCATACTTAGGTGCATTCCTCACTCAAATCGAAATATTTTTAGCAATTTATTTCGAAGAATTTTACGTATTGCAATCTTTTAGTTCAAAGACTTCTAATTATCATTGCTTTTTTTCTCTTTTCTTTCCTTTTCATTTTTTCATATGTATCCAAGCAAACTATGAAAAACAAACTCAAATCTTATAGATAACACTGAATTTTTTTAAAGCGTTATTTATCCAGTACAGGAGTTTTAATTGGTATGCCACGACACACTGACATCGAGAGGATCAATCACGCAAAATTTTTCAATGGTCTTGAATTTCTTTCTATACAAGTCTTAAGCCCACTAAAAATATCACCAACATCATTTAAATAAGCATACATCATTATTAAAATAAATAAACATACATTTTTTTCAGCAAACAATATGCAAACCAAAACCAAAAATATGTCTTCATTTAACTTTAGTTTATTTGGTACTTGCGTATTTTACCATCTACCTAGTCCTCAAATGAAAGACGTCTCCAAATGCAGCAATCTGCAGCCATTAGTGGAAAACAGTGCCTGCATATGTACAAACACAGTGAGGTCTTTTGATTTGGCGAAATCGGTCGATGGTATATACTAGAGGTACCCAAACTTTTTTGTCTCGTAGACCCCTTGCCATGGTTTTTGGTTTTGGGTAGACCCCTACTTACCTAATAAATAATTTTGCAAATTTATCAACTTAAGTGTCTTTTTGACAGCTTGTATAGAGCTATGTTTACTTCAAAATATTTAAGTTTCTAACTGTAGTGAAGTAAAGTGTTTAAAACCTAAGATACACACTTTAATTAATTGAATTAAAATTTAATTAATACTTATAATAACTGTTACATAAAGTAACTGAGCAACAAACAAATGTTTTTAATGGGAGAGATGAATCTGGGGAATCTAAAATTGATGATATCCGTTTCTAAATTTTACTTTAAGATTTTCTTAGTGCCTATTTCGATCAGTTCCTCTTGTAATATGACATTTGTTTTTCTTTCAATGTGACCTTATTAATTAATTGCCTACTGTAGTTTTACCATATATATAGTCAAAACATTCTCAAACCTAGTTTAAAAATCTGTATAAAAGGCATTTAAATATTGAACTTGGTTAAAAAGTCCTTTTCCTGGCAGATTGTGTGTGACAAATTGAGAAACTAGGAAAATTCGGGACGTCCAATATTATACTCCTTAGCTTAATTATGGCAAGAAACGCCGAAATGATGGTCCTTGTAACTACAAATTAACTTCATTAAATTTAGTAAATAAATCTGTTAAATAGGTAAATCTGGTTTCCACTTGATTAAATTTTCTTTTAAATGTAAAGTCATGATCTGGTTTAATGAGAGTCACTCTCATGGACCTCCAAATTATTTTTTTTCGCGGACTGCATAGACCCCTGTCTTATAGACCACTTTGGGAATCACTGGTATATACAAAAGAACCGTTTAATTTATTACCTTTGGTTATTACTGATAACTTGAATTTTATTAATTATAACTTTAATTACGAGTTAAAACATTAAATATAATTATTTAGTATTGCGACTACTATCCTTTCATCACATATAAAAATTCTTTTTATTTAAGACAGTACATATTTCACTAAATAACCTTTTTTAAATCGTCTTCTGTGGAAGTTCAGCTGTACCTTCTGGAATAAAAACAAAATTTAAAAACCATTTGCCTAAAGCGTTTTTAGAAACATAAAACTTTGTTTCGGTAAATTTGAAATTGATGAAGGATTTTCATAATTTATGTAGAACAGGCGAGTATTTTTGAGGTAAGATTTTGAAAAATATTTCATCCATATTGAGCATTATTTATATTGGAATATGTTTTAAAATAAATCGAATCCTTTTCAGGAATTTCCTCGCAATATTTGAATTTAACTGAAACGATAATTTAGTGACAAAAGATTATTTTTTTCGTTTTAATAATATTTTTTCAATAATGTATAATGGATAAATGCTCTTTAGAATTAACATTTTTGTTGCAAATATCCTCAAATGAAAGTAATGGACTCTGATGGAAAAAACAAATCAGCTCAAAGACAACTCTCTATTTGGAATTAATTTGCTTTATAATTGTCAACATTATAACGGATAATCAGAGACTAGAATTATCAAAAATAATCTCTAAGTAATATTTGATAATTCTTGAAAGACTATTATTTTCACTTTTGAACATTCTAATTGATTTTCTTCCAATATTTTTAAATTTATAATAAAAACATATACCCCAACAATTTCTTAAAATTTTCAAAATAGGTTCGTTTGGTTAAGTATCTATTATTCATGTTATTTTCGAATTAAATCTCTATGCAGACAATAAACTTTTCAATCTCAAATTTCCTTTTTGAAATTCATCTCTACAAGTGATATTCCGTTGCATTAAAATGTAAAAGTAAGTTTTAATGCGGCAACTGCTATGCGGTAAATACTCTTTTTTTTTAAAGCTAATTTGAAATTTAAGCTTGGGGAAAACCACATTTAAAAAAAACTCTTGATCTAAATTAAAGATTTTCGCTGTTTGCAATTCTAGGGCGTGACTAGACTCCCAATTACCGTATTTTAAATTGTAACTAGAATGCGTTAAAATATTCTTCTATCTAGGGAAAAAACCTGGAAATGAAAAAAAAAAAATCAACCAATTATAAGTCAGTTGATTTGATGCCATTTAACTACAGACGAAGAGAGCCTTTAAGGAAAATTAAAATGTTTCTTTCATATTCATGTCATTAGTACATCAATCTTGGTATTATTTAAAAGTGATCGAGACAACAGCTTATGATTTAACGTTTTAAGAATATGGAAGTTAGCCAGTGAGAGAGCAGCTTAAGAATGACGTCAATTGAATCCAACAAAATCGTTTGAAGAATACTAATGTAATAATATCTAGGCTAGTTTTTTGACACATGACATAAGTTCATTGTTAATTTCAGTTTCTGAAACATTCAAACTGGCTGAATCCAGAATTGACTGCTTTTGCTCTATGAGTTGAAACTGGTATCGGTATTTAGTTTCATTGCATTATTGTTTTCTTTTTTTTTAACGTCATTTTTGTATTTTACATCACTGATTTTCTAAGATATAAATAAGCGCGATTAATCAAAATAAAAAGGTAAAAACGTCCAAAATCTGCATAAATAAATGAAGTGAACTTATTAATATTATAATTTAAGAGATAACTGAATTATTGAAATTCAAAATGCAAAAATTATATTAAAATTATTATTAAATTACTATTATAATGTTTATTTCACTAAAATCCATACTAGAAAGAAAAAATATATAATCGCACTTTTCTTATTTATAAAACACGCTAGAAGTTTGAATTCATTAGAATAATTTCCATCTTTAGTCTGTAAAAATAATAATTTATATCTGAATACTAGACAAATTATCTTTCTCTAAGGAAATTAAGATTTTATGCGAATTGAATTTTCTTAAGAATTTGTGTTGCAATTTAAAGTTAGTGTTATATAAATTTAAAGAATGAAAGTTTTTCTTAGGAATATTTTTTCTTAAATAGTATAAAACATTTGTCAATTGAGTAAACATTTCAATCTAATGAGTATTACAAATAGGCCTAAATTATCCGAAAAGTTTGAATAATTTTTACTTTCAGAAAAAAAATTATGCTTCATATAAATTATTAGGCATAGAATATGTTAAATAAATTATTATGAGAATACTGAAAGAAATTTTACCATGTTTAGCAGTTTTTAAAAATTTATACAATTTTACAGAATTTATTTCTGAATGAAACATTATATGGAATACCTTAAAATAACTTCTGTAAGCCAGCGCCTCTTAAACTGTGGGGCGCGCCCTCCTAGAGGGACGTGATAACACTACGAGGGGGGCGCGAGCATATTGAAAAGTCGAAAATGAAAGATTTAAAAAAATAATTTGCTGAACGCAAACAAACAAAATACATTTTGGCATAGTGAGAAATAAATACACATTTACACTGATATCATATGCTTATAAATGTAACAGTACTGGACAGTGGTGTATTTTATAACTAATTCAGCAATACTAACTTAAGAACAAGTTTAATAATTACCATTGACCCCATGGGCTTGTCAAATATAAAATTATATACAAAAATTAACACTTATCTTGATCATTTGTACGGTTTATAATTAATCCCTAAGCTGCCGATTAAAAGATACGTGATTCGCTCCCCAAGGCCACCGTTTTCTACGAAGGCTTGCATATGGGATGTATTGGGGGGGGGGGATAAATAAGCAAATTCTCCGAAGAAAGTAAATCCTTCACAAACAGTGTCAATGTCTTTTTATTGCATTTCAAAGCCTTCGGAATAATTTTATGAATAGCAGTGCACAGAAAAGATCGTATTTCGTAAAGACGTATGTATACGTCCGAGGCAATTGACGCTTTGGCTGAGCGAGATGTTTATGTACGTCGGTGGCACCAAAGAGGTTGAAATCGTATTGTAGCTTTTGCGTCTAAGTATAGTATTATTGAATTCAATACAATGTTATTTTATGGAGGGGGCGCGATAAAAATTATGATTGAATATAGGGTCACCAAAACTGAAAGTTTGAGAAGCATTGCTGTAAACTTTTTAATGAAAGCTTAACACATTGAATTCAAAAACCAAATGTAAGGAATGTTATTAGGACTATATCTGTTATGAATGTATTGAAACAAATTTAAAGTGTTTTCCCATTAATGAGAGATTCACAATGACAAAAATCATTATTAATCTTCATTGATAGCATTCTCAGCAGTAATTACTTCTTAAAAATACAGAAAGCTTTCATTCATCAATCACATAACTCATAATAGCATTTCTTTTACTCATATAAATTTCACTCCAATAATCATATAAATTTAATATAAATAGAGATATTCACACACATATACACACATACTCTTTGAATGAACATTCTAGAAGGCTTTTCGGAAAATGACACTTTTACAATATCTACGACACATTGTAAAAAAGTTAACGCAAATACACATAAATTTATAAATAACTTCGAGATAAAATCCAGAATCTTTTTTGGCAAGAAACCAAATAGAAACGGATATTCTAAATAGGTTTAATGTGTTGATCTGGGCTTCAGGATTTGGAAGAATATGATATTTATTTATCGGAGAAAGGCAAAAAGCAGGAGATATTGATAAATTGACAGATCTTTCAATCCTTTTGTATAACTTTCTTGAGATTAACCGTTTTGGCTGAATAAAAAAAGCCATGTAATTATAATTTAATCATGAATTTGTGACATTTTTTTTCTTTCTTCTTTCCGGTTGCTTCACTTCTACGTTGCTGAACAAAGGAAGTTTTCTAATTACGCCCAAAAAATAACGTCTTCCTACAAAGAAAATTTAAAGGTAAGGTGTTGATGTGTCAATGCTACAACAGATATCAAAATTGACGCTCAAAGCATATTAACTGAAGCACTTTTTTAATTATTTCTTCTTCTATCTTTTCTGTATTTCCTAGATATTATTAAAAAATGGAAGAAAAAAATTCTTCTGTGTAACATTAAAAATATTTTAATAATTGCAATTAATAACCCCAATGAGAAAAAATTCTTGTGAGTTTTTGTTCTTTTGAAAGTCATTCATCGCTAATTTAATGCCCTATCACAGATTGGTTTCGTCTTCAGAATAATGAATACAAACCGGTTGAAATACTCGAGCCTATCGCGGAGTTGTTTCCAAGAGCACTTGCTTCAATATTTCTTTAACTGATGCAATTTTGTCTCCGAACAGCAGTAATTATTAAAATGCTTTCACTTGTTTAAATAAAATTATAAAAAATGAAGTCTGACGTATTATTTCTCCGCAATAAAATGAGTTCTGAGAAGTTATGATTACATATTTTTTATGATTGTCTTGCAAACCGAAGACTGAAGATTCACAATTACATTTTTTGTTTTATTATTTTTTGGGATTAAAGAATTTTGAAGCTTTATATAAACCTGAATGGATTTATAGCAGGTTTATTTATTAGAGTGATAAGCTATCGACTCAATATCTATGTGACTTGTAGATCAATCAATTGTAAAGCTGAGTACAGAAATAGGCCACATATTTTATTTTCCCTGTAGTAACACTCTCCTTCTTGAAAAATCAGTTTTACAGGCACAGTTTGCTTACAAGTGTGAACTTGAAAAATAAGATAATTGCAACCATATAAATATGAGCAGGGTTCAGATTCGCAACTTTACAACCCATGGCGACAAATTTGGTTAAAAATACGATAACACCAAGGAATTATCAAGAAGGCTCTGGGATCGACTATTCTAGAAATGTCCACTCTCAAACAAAAGTCAGTTTAGTTCAGAAGAGAATCCAATCTTGTGCTTTGACTGCGATAAAAGAAAGAACTTTATCTAGGTTCCTATTGGTAGAACTATTTAGGGAACTGTTTCTAGAACATTGTAAGGCTTGTTTATAACGATTACGTTTTGCACTATTGTAAATCCTCGGTTAGAATATTTCTTTGGGGCCGATTTGTCTTCGTGTAGTCAAGTTTGACCTTGTCCATCAATAAATTTGTTACTATTCAAATACTTAGAATAATTCGTTGCTTTTTCCCCACACAAATTTGCAACAGAACGCGAGATGAAAAATTACAATCAGGAAATATTTCTGAACTCCATATCATGTGTTTTAACATTTAAAATAATGGACATTGAGGAGTAAAACAAAATAATATATATATAATTCCAGGTACAAAAAATAATCAAATACTCCTTATTCTATTGAAATTAAATATAGAAGTATATTTATATCTTTTTGTAACAAAATTACCTTTCTCGAAACAAAAAATTAAGGCAACAACGTTGATTCTTAACCGAATTACCTAACTCAATATATTCTACTGCTATGAAAGCAAATACTAAAAGATTAAGTTTCAGTTTTTTTCTCTGTAGTATCCTCTCCTTTTTTTCAACAGAAAGGGAAAAAAGCAGACCATTTCATTGTCTTTCTTGTTATAGTGGCAATACGTATATTTTTCATCTTGTTTTGTAGATCAGATTGCTTCTCCTAGGTGAAATGAATTAGTGGTGTTTTATCCAGGTCTCTAGAATTAAGTTAGAGATTTGTATATCTTCAGTCGCATGTATTTAATCTACCGAAATGAATACTTTTTTCTTTTTGCTAAACTATTTGAAAAAATTAGAAACCTTTACATGTTAGGTAAATTTGTAATTTTTGTAATAAATTACTATATTTTTTATTCAAATCTAAAAAATATTTTTTATCTTTACTTTCTTTTTTCTCTTTACAAATTAAGTGTATTTAAATGCTTTATAATATGATCAAAAATAAATCAAGATAAATATTTCATACACAGCTGTTCTTTTTTTTTTTTTTGGCTAGATAATACATCCTCTGAGACTAAAACATTTTTTTCTCAATGTCCATTATTCTTGTTATAGTTAAAATGCCAATTTTGACTAGCTTTTTATTAAAAAAGAAAATTATACCGTATCGTGGCGAAATAAATAATCTTTCCGATCCGGTAATTATTTTTTGTCTCATTTCGGTAAGAAAAGGATCGTAATTTTAAAAACGGTGAAAAAGTAGGAACTTTTTCTTCTTTCTTCCGACAGGACTTGACGCATGCGCAGAACGTAGCGTAACACTTTTTTTTATTAACGTTTGCACAATATTCACTCCTCATAAAATTTCCATGCCCGGGGCTTTATATGAAAATCGATTCTTAAGGAGTAAACTCCAAAAAAGAAAAGAAAATCTTGAGGGATTTAAAAGTGGGTTTTTTCCCCAGAGTGAGTGCATGCACATGTTGCACTATAAAGCAACTCAAGGCCTGCTGGCGACGGAACTCGTAATTTCGGTTCTTAGTCAAGTGACGAGGACAAACCCCGAGCTTCAGGAATTAGTGAAAATTACTGAAATGTTTAATGCAAATATATTCCAAACTACCGTACAACATTGATGCATATTTGAAAATTATCATTTAAATCAGTGGTTCTTAAACTTTTTTAACCCATGGACCCCTTTTTATAGTCAAAACTTGCCCACGGACCCCTTTTTAAGGTCAAAACTTTCCCAAGGACCCCCAAGTGAAAATGCTGCATAAATGCATAGTATAAAAATTACAAATTTAAAAAAAATCATCTGTTGGGGAATTATTTATTGAAATTATAACTTTTGCTTAAAATAAAAGAAAAAATTAAGGACTTGGATGAACTTCATGAGATGTTATAAGTGTATTTATGTCCCTCTCAATGTTTGTGAGTAGCAACCTCAAATCCCCACGGGCACTAGTTTTTAGTCGTTTTTTTTCTGGTGTTTGTGTGATGAGATTTTTATGGCATTGAATTATAGTTCTACCAAATTGGAAGACGGGGAAATAGTCAACAACTTCTTACAATAACCCATAATGTCGGGAATAAGATTGGGATCTGTTTTGAAGACAAAAATTGTAGTATCCTTGTTCAAACATTGGCTTAAGTCCCTCATTTGTGGGTATTTCAATAAGATGCTCCTCTATGGATTCATCTATATGGATTCATCTGTGTTTGGGATCTGAGTTAGTCCAAGCGCAAAGTGGTTCAACATCCTGTCGGGAATATGCAAGTAAATTTTTGTTATTTATTAAAATTTGTATAAAAAAATGGATCAAAATTTTTTTATATTACATTAAACCTTGCGCGGACTCCCTGACATTGTTCAGGGACCCCCAAATCAATTCCCCTGAATAATATTGGGGACCCCTGTGGTCCACTTTGGGAACCACAGATTTAAATCAACGAAAGATATGTTTCGCTTTTTGAAATTCAATAGAAATAAAAAAAAAAAGAAATGAACAAAAACTTATTCTTTTCTTAATAATGTTAAGCCAGTGGCGCACACAAAGGGGTGTCCTGGGGGTCCGGACACCCCCAAAGCCCTTGAGATGTTTTCAATTGATGGTAATCCTATATATAGATATAACGTAAAATTTATATAATTAAGTACAAGATTTAACAATTTATTTTATTAACCATTGCTAATTATGAATTCAATAATTTATTTTTTACTGTTTTTTGTTAACAAAATCGACAAGATCAGAAGAATCAATTGGTGTTGTCTAGAGGTATGATACGAGATGGGGGACATTTGTTCATGGACTCCCCGTTGGAAATTTTTTTGTGTGCGCTACAGGTTAAACTAATATATAATAAGTGAATTGGTTACAAATGTTTTGTTAAATACCATGCCCAAACTGGTGCTGATAGTTATCAAAATCAGTAGTCCAAAAGTCACGTAATCCTTTTTTTCAACTTAGACGCATGAGATTGCACGGGTAGCTTAATTCCCTCCAAAAGGAGTTACATTAAGGTCGCACTATAAAGCTGCACGAATGTTGTTGGAGACGGACTTCTTAATTCTGAACTATAGTCAAGTGACGAAGACGACACCTAAGCTGGCACTCCTCCCTCTCCTAAACACACCACACCAATAGGAGGATATTGAGCCTAGACAGATTTAACGTGCATCAGCCTCCTTTTCACAGCTGGTCCCTTGTGACACTGGGCTCGAACCAGGGCCGCTTTTTCGCTTAGGCACGTGCATAGGGCACAAAACATTAAAGGGTGAAAAAAGAGAAAAAAAATTAAAATTACAGCGAACGTACGATATAGCGAATCGTGAGATAAACATTTCTGCTCTTAAAAGAGTAAAGACAAATGAGGTCTACTATGAAAAATGAAAAGCTTAACAATTTGATGTTGCTATGCACTCAAAATGATATTGCAAAGAAGTTATTAAGGATTTTCTTGAAAATCTTCGTTGTACAAGTACAATGACAGTGACTCAACAAAGAATAATGATGTCAAAAAGTAAAAGATAATAAAGCGATAGGCGATGAAAAAGATGATAATCAACAAGTTGAAAACAGTTAATACAATTATGTATACTCTATACTGTAATTGCAAATGATTTCATTAATTTACTGTACTAATTTACAAAAGGGTCGGTAGTCCGTAATGCCGAAAAGTAAGAAGTGAATAAGAGTGACCAAACCATGCCACTATTCCTTCTTTACAACTGTCAGTCCATAATACAGCGAGTTCATAGGTGGTGAATAATGAAAAGACTATTCAAAGAGCAAAATCAAAGAAAGGGAAAATAGTAGGAAAGTTAAGGAAAATCCCTTCCGAAACAAAACAGGAAAAGTAAGAACTGAAGGAGGAAGGGGTGCTCTGGAAATAAGGAAATAAGGGGGGGGGAGGCTATTTATTAAAGTAGCTTTGGCGCTAGGGAGGTTAAAAAGTGCTCTGGCTCGAGCTCATAATACTCCAGCCACGAGTCCGTCATCTTAACCACTAAGCTACCTCTGCCATATTCCTTCCAAAATATTTTCTAAAATAATCTCAATGACTTTTAAAGTAACACTAAATCAGAAAAAAATAAAATTAAAAATTATTGATAGAGACTTTACTATCCATACAACCTTATATATCTCATAAATATTAGTTATATCTTCCAAAAGTATTTGTATTTTTTAGAAATTTTAGGAATATGATGCATATAAGTGAAATATATATTATAAGGAAATTAAAAGTTCTCACTCAATTTCACTCACTGAAGGATTATTGTAGAGGTTTCTATAAATATCTTTAATTTAATATCTATTTTTCGTTTTTCATCTTCTCTGGGTGTAAGCGTTTTCTTCGATATTCAATGAATAATATAATTTAATGAATGATCTTTTTCAAAGCAATCTAAGGTAATTTGAAAGTTTTTACAGCCAAATATCGTATAAGATATATAAAAATTTTTCTTCTCTCAAAATGATTTCAAAATTCTTATATTAGCTGCCCAAAAAATTCACATCATCTTTAAATAATAAGCTTATGGAGCGATTTAAGATAAAGATTTTGTTTAATTATAACTTGAATTAGAAAGATTTCAGTAAAGTACTTCTTGAATCAATAAATTTTTTTTTATGAACTTTGAAAATTGCTTTAAATTAGAAATTTAACAACAAAACGAAACAACAAAAAGAGTAGATTCGAACAGGATTTTTACCAAAAAAGTACCGACAATGCTGATGACCTTGCTTCACAATTAATTCAACACAATTATTTTGATATGGAACACTTCAAAATCGATTAAAACATATCTACCAAACATCGTAGTTTGAAAAAAAAACTTTTCAATTTAAATTTACGTTTAAATTATGTACCCTCTAAGAAAATGAATTTTTTCCGGGACATATTCTAATAAAATGCCTTTAATTGCTTTTAAACTCCTCTGAGGAAAACAAACTTTAAAAACATAAAATAAAAAAGTCCTTCATAGCCAAAGTTTCAAGACCTCCTCTTTAGGAAGGCTATTGTAAATAACTTCAGTGCTCGAGATTTTTAACTTTTTTTTTATTATTTTTGTTTTTTCTCACTCTTGGGTGCCAGTATTTGTTAAGTTAGGTTTCCATGGAAACGGCTTTTATGGCCGGCAACTTTTTGCTGTCAGTGGTGTATTATGGCCTGGCAACCATGAAAATGGATGTCGGTCACGCTAAGCGTCGGTGTCCACATAACAGGCGCCTCTGGACAAGGTCAAGGTTGGTCACTTTGTGATAAGGAGGGAGACTATAAAAATTTTTGTGAGCTTCCTACAGACCATTTCTGATAATTATCGTTTGGTAGAAATAGCGTTACAAAAAATATTAAAACTATTCAAAAACTGTCATCTGTCATCATTTTAATTTTTCCTTCGGAAGCTTGATTCACAAATAGTTGAAATGATTGTAAAGATTAAGATAAGCTTATTTTAAAAAACAAAGTAATTGAAAAGAATATATATATATATATATATATATATATATATATATGTGTGTGTGTGTGTGTGTGTGTTTGTAATTTATACAGAAATGTACAAATTGATGACTCAATGGAAAATATAAGAGACGAGAATTCATTTTTCAATTTTTTAAAAATAAAATCTTCTTATGATTCACATTATTATTATTATTATTTTATTCTCAAAAACCAATTTGTTTGTTGAAAAGTAGTCAGACTCAAAAATAATTTTATTAATTATTATGGAAGGATATAAATTAATGAACCACGTAACCACAAAGATATACGATTGAATGATTGTAAATTATCCACTCATTTCGAAACTGCATAAAAACTATTAACGAAGAACCTCTTAATTTTTAATCACGGTTTAATGACGCGTTTGACACCTGAGCTGATTAAGTCTGCAAAATAACCTCAAGACATCGATACATTTTCTTTGGAGAGATTCAAAAAATTTTGCCGCGTAATTGCAGTATCATAAGCAATTTTCTGTTATCTCATTTTCATAACTTCCAGAATTATAAATTTTAGATGAAAGTACTTCAAATCTTTTTCTTTACAATACACATAATTTGGCTGAATTTGGAGAACATCATTTAGCTAATATATCATAAGCCAAAAAACGAAATGCGTTATTATAATTAATTTTTATGAACATTTTTATCAGCAACCGAGAAAAAGCAAATATAACGAATACGTTTTTATAAAATAACAAATAACTATTTGGAACAGTTGTACATAAATGACAAATAACTAATAACTGTGATACATACACAACATAAAGACAAATACATAAATATTATACATAATGACAAATAACTATTTGGAATAGAATACATAAAACAAGAGCAAAAATCTCAATATCTAGGACTGATTTCTTAATATAGAGCAGACAGTGCAAATACGACATTCAGGAAAATACTAAAATATTCATTCCTGTCTGCTTGAAACCATTAATGTAATGAATCGCTTATATCATCATGTATTAATTATACCTTTGTAAATGCATAGCTGAAGTATGGCAATAGAAAACTACTTTATAACTAAATAACTACAAAAACAAACTTTCTTTATAAGAAACTGTTGCATATTACTTCCTCAATAAAGATTTAAAAAAAACGGTATTATAGTGAAAATAAGGTACTTACATATTATTTCGCAACAGCCTCCAACTCTATTAATAACTCGCCAAGTTGGTAACTCCAATTTCCTATGTGTCGTAGGCGCTGAATTGACATTTATGTGCTTCGCTTCATTTTGTGTCGCCAATAGGTTGCAATAATATGCAAGTGCCAAAAATAATATTTTTTTCTCAAACTCTGGACAAATATTAGGAACATTTAGAACTAAAACGAGCAGTTTGAAAAGAAAGCAATATTCGAACTCATAACTCATATAATAACTATTCAAAAATCAGCTGGGCATCAGCTTTAACGAGCAGAAAAATTAAATTCCACGAAAAAAAAAAGTTAAAAAAAAACATTATCCATTGTTTTTATTGATATCCTTTTGCGTTTTCGCACATTTAAGATTTGAATAAAATTACCACCTGATTTTTTTGTTGTTGACTTTATATAATAACAAAGGAAATATAAAATTTGAAGGTCCAAAAGGGATAAACTAAAGGAAAAAAAAACAATGTTTTTGATTGTTAAAAAAATATTTGAGGGGCAAGGTGAAAATATTTATAGGATTAAACAAGTAATATAAAGAAATTTATTTTAAGTCAATTCCTACTTTGAACAAGAGAGGAATAGTAGGAATTGAAAAAATGCATGATTTGGTGTGCATTGTTGTAATGTTGCTTGAGAATATTACAATTTTTATCACAATATAAATGCAATAGAAAGTTATACTAACGTATTAAACATACAGATATAAATTATTTACACTGTTTTAAGATGAAATAAAATATTAATTACGCCATATTTGTGACGGTATGAATGGAGACTCGTCTGAACGTATTGATACTCCTGAGTTTACCAATTGCTTGGCATCACCAATTCCTGTTTATTCCATGCAAATTATCACACAAACATTTTTTTTAAAAAAAAATATAACAACTACTAATTTGAATTCAATTTTTATAAATTATGCATTTCTAAAGATTTTATTCACGACAAGAAAAAAAAAAACATTTTTCTATCAGTTTCCCAAATTGAACATGCTTTAATTATAAATAAATTGAGTCTGTAGAAGGTTAGTTAAATAAATATACACTATACTTGCTGAAAATACTATTTGTAGCTAAGAAAATAATAGAGAGAGAAAATAAATACCGAATCGTCAACGAGAGGACTTTATTTCTTTCGAACAATTCTTTAAAGATCAAGACAATAAATATAATTAGAAGGAAAATTCGTTTTATTTGCTAGAATCTATTGTAATTAACTTACAAATAAGATTTAACTCAAGATCAATTTATAGGGAAATTCAATTTCCACTGTCAATTAACATGTTGTTCTTGTTACACATAGTTTAGCCAAATTTCTTCTTTCAGGAGAAGATTAGAAAAAATTACTTAAACTACTAACTATTGTGACATACTTTACCAGTAAAGAAAGGTCAAACTATGATATGCATACCATTAAATAATATTCTAATTTCGAAAGTAATATTTTGGCATTTAGCCATCTTCCACTTCCTGGGTGTCAACAACACATTCTTCTAACATTAGTCAAAACTTTGCACCGTACGTTTCCTTTTCAAACTAAATGTTCTCGGAAGGTTTTGACCTATTTTAGTGTTCCATAAACTTTCATTAGTCTTCGATAGTATTATATTCTAAGATATTTTTAAAATTTAATTATTCGTTTGCAGTGTGGCCTATCGTATATATCTCTCTCTTCTTGAGACGCTTTGTGAATTGTGCATTATTTTGTGATATATCAACTAATTTCATTTGGAAAATAGTACAGGATTTACATTTGTGAGATATGTAATACATGGCATTAAAAATCCATTTTATTAAATTCTATAATTCGAGATTTTTCGAATTAAATTCAGGGGAGGCGAAGAAAAGTAAACTGGGGTTTTCTTACAGTTAAAAATAAGAATTACCGCAAAATAAGCCGTATTACAGTATAAGCTTATATTACCGTATAAAAAGCCCTTTCAACAGAAAAAATAAGATCGAAATTTACGGGTTCGCGTTAAAGGTTGCGTGCCTACAGCGGACACATAACATTTCATGGTCTGATCGGACACATTTTTTCTTTTAGGATATTTTCAATTCTTTCATACAACTTTACATTTGCTTTTTTCCTTTTTATCCCAGCGTCACCTAATTCTCTGGATTTCAAATTAAAAGACACTTATTAGTTAAAATACTAAAGGAAGAAACACAAAAAGTCGAATTCGAAGCATCAAACAATTTAGAAAAATGTTTAACATACTTAAGTTTTGTCACTAGGTTGAACAAAATCCAATGTTAAATGATATTTATGTCTTTATAATAAAGGTTAGTAAGTGTTTATTTACTTGTATTTATTTTTCTTTTATTTACTTGTATCTTGTGTATTTTATATACTTCTAGTATTTATTTTTACTTTACATTTATGAAACTAATTAATTTTATGGCAATTGCACCCGTTCTAATATTTATTTGCCTCTTTTCCACAAAATTCCTGAAATTCGTTCATACTCTTCATTATATTGTTACTTACATTAATTTTCAAATATTTCTGTGAAAGTTTTTATTTTTATTAGATTTCGCTTTGTTTAAAATGCATTCACACAATAATATCTTAGCAATTTAATACAAATTATTAAATTTGATTGGGAAAAATGTATTTATTATTCTTGTAATTCGATAATTGAATCTGTTCTAAGATGGGGGAAAATGTGTCCGCTCTAACCACGATGAGTTTCAAAGTGTCCACTCAGACCACGAAATGTTATATGTCCGCTCTAACCACGCCCGCTGTAGCCACGCCACCACGTTAAATGATAGCTTTAAAATAAAAAATAAAAAAAGATGAGCATAAAAAAAAAAGTAGACTTCTACATAGATCAGGATATTGTTTATTTAAAAGAAATGACATACTTAATGAACTCAAAAAGGGTTGTGGTTCTAGAAATATACTATTTTTTTTTCAAAATCCTAGATAACAGTTTAAAATATAACACTTTAACACTTCACTTATAGCACTTTAAAATATAAAGCATTGCACACGTACATTTCAGGTTCCTTCGTAAAAAAAGGGGGTGCGCGTAATACATGCCAGATTTTTACGTTAGATCGTTACGGCCAACAAATATCTAAAATGCTAATTTATACTGGTCGAGTTTAAATTGTTTTTATACAAAATGACGAGAAGAAGAGTAATAATTACCATGGAATATAGGGTCGCATTCTACTTGAGAGGCAGGAAATAAAATTAGATTTAAAGTTTGAACTTTTAACGGTGTTGGGAGAGCGAATGAATGATTCCAAAAGTTGCACTGTCTGATTTATTGTTCAGAGAAAAACTCACACACCAAGTGAGGTGGTAGTTTTGGGAGTGTAATTGCACAGCTCACTCCTGTAAATGAATGTTTCTTGCACTTTCCCAGTTTGCTTGTATTATGTTAACTTTCTGATAGACTGGCCAAAAACAGGGTTGTGAGATTCAAACGGTTGCTGGCATTTTGTTCACTTATAAAGAACTTGTACTCTTATGCAAGATCTAAACTAAATTTAATATAGCGTGTTCCACCTACGCACCAATAGCACAGAGGAACATCCCCTAGCTCTCTGCTGGAAATAAAATGTGACCGTGGCTCCCAGACTGCTCTGACTAGACTAACAAGTGACCACTTGAAATGTCTTTCCTATGATAGTGGCAGAAAAACCCACCTCACTTCTAAGAAATGCTGTGATTAGTGTCGTACACCCCACAGCCCCCGCGTCGTGGGAGTGGCAGGAAATTGGGGGCCCAAAGCCTATGCTATGTTATGGTTTTGGAATCCTTTGTGAGATTCGTCTTGGGGCCCCAAAACCTGACTTTGAAGGGGGACCCTAACTTTCTCCGTTACGCCACTGACTGTGACCATCCAGCTTCACCGGATAACATTCTGAGATGCATTGAACTTTCTAAGGGGGACTTAACATCCGATCCGATTATTACTAAAGATTTTTTGGTATTCAACAACCTTCTGGGCGAGTGAGTGAATATTAACGTCGCATTGTTCAGAAACACGAGGGCTTTTGGCGACGGGCCTCATAATTTTGGTATCATGGTCAAGTGACGACGACACCTAAGCTGGCAGTCCCTCTCCTAATTACCACACTACGCCAACGAGAGGACGTTTGAGCTCTCGACAGATTTAACGTGCATCAGCCCCCTTTACACACCTGATCCCCAGAGGCTCTGGGCTCGAACTCTTGAAACTCCAGCCACGAGTCTGTGACTTTGGCTATTAGGCTACCACGGCCACTCGATGCTCCGAAACTAAACGTGAAAGACATTTTGTTAAAAACAAAAGCCCTACACGGCGGGTCTTCAGCGGCACTGGGCTCGAACTCACGACGCGCCGGCCATGAGTCTATTACCTTGACCTACGCAGCCACCAACAATCTTCTGGGGCTGATCTGATATATGTCAGATCGTTCGAGGACAAGAAACAACAGCTTGTTAATTTACTGTCGGAAACAACGATTCTAAGTACGAAATCTTCCACTGAATCCCACACTAAAGATTTCACGTATATTCAAATGAAAAAGTGCAATAAGCTTAGGTCCTGTCAGCGAAAAGGCCACGCTGCATGTCCGATCAATCGTATGGGATATGTGGCATTCTAGAAGAAGCAATCGGGGAATTTAAAATTCCCCCTAAAATAATGCTGAAATTAAAAATAAATGATGATGATGTCGTATCCATGACGGGACCAAATCAAATAGTACCATGGGCCCAGATGATTGTTCTGGCAATCTGTACAATATTATTCATATAGAGGTTTGTTGACGAAAACAGGACCCCTATTTCTTATAGAGCAGCAAGAATAGCTGGACAGTCAAAAATATCAGCAGGTGTTAGCTTCGTATCTAAGCAGTTATCACAATTTCTATAAGTTATTCTACAATCCCTATCAAACTTCATTCCTCTGTGATGACCTGTTCTTAGCCTAGCAATTGTATTTGTTATAAGGCGGTCTCCACTTGTATTACAGATTTGATGCTTTACAGCAGGGGTGGGCAGACTTTTCCAGGGTGCGGGCTACTCCTAATTTTTTCAAGGAGTTACGGTCCACTCAGTGTCAGTGGCACACACAAAGGCAGGGGAGGGGTCCACCGGACTGGGCCTTCCCTCTTAACCCATCATTTTTTACCGATTCATTATAGTCCCATGTATATATTTTAAGTAAAATGTAATTAAGTATTTGATATAAGTAATTTTTTATTATTTTTTAATGTTAATTATTTATTCAGTAATTTATTTTTTGCCGTTTTTGTTCCCGACAATCGACAAAGTCAAAAAAATATGTTTGGCTGCGTATTGGGGTATGATACGTGAATGGTAGACAATCAACCCTCGACCCCCTCCCTTTAAAAATCTTCAGTGCGCTATTGACCAATGTCGTAGGTGTGGTGAGGTAAGGAAAAGGTTATTATTATAACTTACCTGCATAACTAAAATAAAAAACAACACTTTTAAAACCACGTTTAAAGCAAAACGAAAGATACAAACTTAATAATAACAGCCCCAAATATAATTATATCAAAGGATACATTTTTATTATGAAACAATTCAAAATACATTAAAAAAATAAAACATTTTTTTATCTAAAGTTAGTTTTTGTTGTTATATCAGTAGAATGCTTAGTCTGCGTACTATCAACCAAACTTGAATTATCCGTTTATAATTACTAACTGGTAAAATTTTCAGGCGGTCACCCCAAAATGTCTTGGCGGTCCACCGGCCGATCGCGATCGACGTAATGCCCAACCCGGCTTTACAGGAATCGATTTCTCTCTTAATTTTGAATTTGTAATTTACTCTGGGGGGAGTTTGTAACCCTTAGAGAACGCATCTCCAGGTGGCGGATCGGGAATGCCTCCTATGTTTCATTTGGTTGCTAGAGGGGAAATAAAATACCCTCCGCGGACCAACAGACAGAAGTCTAACCTAGGGTTTCTGATTTCCCGGGTTTTTCCATTCCCGGGAACGTCCGGGAAATCCCGGGAATGTAATTGTCGTTCCCTGGATTCCCGGGATACATCAAAATTTTAAAAACAAGTTATTTTTAAATATAATCAATAATCATTATATAAAATAAGGATGCAATAAATTACAAAATTAATTCTTATTCATATAATGAGCTAAAAAGTACAAAAAATATATAATAAATTGATTATTCATTTTTGAAATAGGATTTCAGAAAGCATAAGCAATTGATACTTTTATCAGTCAGGCTTGGAAAAAATGTTACAGTTAGAGATTTTGTAGATTAAAAATCTCGAGGAAAAAATTCACATTTGAAAAATAATTACTAAAATTAATGTTCCTCACTGAGACTCATTGCGTTTGAACACTAACCAGTCAAAGCTGAATCAATTATTTCTCTAATGTTGCTACTAAGAGATAAATATTAATATATACTTGAAAACTCATTTGCTGCTGAAGTGCCGATTATGTACGCTAAAAATATTAATTATTTTATTTAAGATATTTTATTTGTATAACCGATTTCTTGTTTATGGAATTGCTGTATTATTGTTACATAAATATAAATAAATATTAACATAAGAATATCACACGAAAGTTAAGTTTAGAAAAATATTAAATAAGAAAAATTGCGCAATTTCTAATCAAAATATTCTCCCCTAGTTTGCGGGTTCATTCCCTTCTTCAAATTGCTGATTCAATTAAATAGCTCATAATAAAGACAAGTATCCGAAATTTTTTTTATAAAAAAAGATTAAATAAATAATAGTTTTAAGTATTAGTACTTACATTATAAACATACATCTAGATCTTGGAACTTCGATCACATAGTGCAGTCACGAAATGCGATTGCTTTAAAAACCCAATATTTCTTGTTAACCAAGCTCGATACACCCACGGCTAGCTGAGGAAAAATCCCCCCCCCAAAGTTCTCATATTACTCTCTTACCCCACAGTTGGAGTAACGAACATTCCTTAGTCCGGAAGTTCAGTGTGAACGATCACAAATTGCCCCAGTAGGTTCAGTTAACGATGTCCGAGATTGAAATGTAAGGTCAAGTCAAAAATAGCTACCTCATAGATAATTCATGCCCCGTGTGATTCCCAGGAAATCCCGAGAACAAAGTCTAATTCCCGGGAATAGAAAAAGTACAAAAATCTTATGATATCCCGGGAACCCGGGATCCCAGGGAAAAAAACCTAGTCCAACCACTTTGAGGCAATGACATCCCTTTTCCATGATGGGTCTGAATTAAAAATAATAAAAGAATCTTAAGAAAATAGAGCAAAGTATACATAAGTATATTTCTAAATTAAAACCATGAATTTCTGTGCAAGTTTGCGATACTTGTGATGTATATTAGTTTAAAGATAACGTTATAATAGTTCGGATCCTGCTATGCAACCTTTCAAAAAGCCACTGTGTTTCATTAAGTTACGCATATAAATTATAGCTATGTGTGAGTGCAAGAAAATGCACTCTAGAAATAACCTTCACATTTCCTGAAATTTTTTTGAGCAGTTTTTTTGTGAAACCCAATTTTCAATTAAAAAACAATCCTTGAATTTTTCATTCATGTACTTATATAATGATTCATTTTTACTTGATATATTTTAAAGCTTTTATTAGAAAGTTGTGTTTATTTATTTATTTTTTTGTCAAGGCTGGTGGGTTTGATTTCCGTCGTACAAGACCTTGCAACATAAATCGTGGGTGGGGTTCAGAGGTCAGTTCTGAAATGATGACCTGAGGACAACCAAGAGAAGGCAAAGGGAGTGTTTTCGTGGTAGAAAACTGATCTCTCTCTCCTCTCTGCATTTTTCAAACTTTTTTTATATTGTAACTCAACGAACAGTATTTTATTACTCCTTTAGGAGTTCTTGAATAATCACAATAATGGCGACATTGTTTGCGCTTCTTTTTTTTATACTGGAGTAGCAAAATATCTTATGCTCCAATAGAAAACTATTTTACATAACATTTAATGAATTTCTCTTTATCGTAAAGAATTTTGTATTGTAACAAAATGTTCAAATTAAAAATTGAGGTAAAAATTAAATATATGTAAGAACATCTAAAATAAATCACTTTAAAATTTAAAACTTCCGTTTAAAATATATTATCTTTACAAGAAATTGTGATCTTGCTAGTAGCTTAGTTATTCAAATATTTATTCAAAACACTTCTTTTCTGATTCTATAATTACAAAAATTAAAAATTTAAATTTTTATAATAAATCTTAAAAAAGAAGTGCATTGTTTTATAAATGATTGATCATTTATTTAAGTATTCAAAATAGGTTATATACAATTAAAATACACAACTTTCGTGCCCTGGCTTTAATAATATATGTAAAAAGTGCAATTCTCCTCTGGTATTCTATTAATTTTTTTAGAACGCGCGAGATAGTTTAGTATATTGTTAAATAATGAAGAGAAAAAGAAAATCTGATTTGTTTTAATTAGATATCCTACGGGTAATGAAACAATAAAGTGAAAAATAACCAATACTATTTTATGGGGGGGGAGATGCACAAATTGTACATAAATGTATTATTTAAGTAATATTGCAATGATTTTTATGTCTTCCTTTTTTCCATTGAATTTCATGAATACATAAAACCAATTTTCTTTAACAATATATTTTAGAATTTATTAAAATAAATTATGATATAGTACTTTTATAAAAACTTAATGTTTCTGAATTCATGTTGCATTTATTTCATTAACCATAGAAACATCAAATCCCGTTGATAAAATGTACCAAATTGCTGAATTATTCAATGTTTTCATAAACCAGATTTGGCTATTTCTCTCTCCTTAAAATTATCCTCCCTCTCTCCATAAGGAAGAGATAACTTCTTCCTTCGTAAAAATGTGATAACTCTCTTAAAAGAGATAAGATACCAAAACCGAAATGCATAAAAGTTTGGGTTTCGAAATGAAGTTCATTTGCTACATTTATTTGTGTTCTTTTTCTTGCATTTTATCGCAACTGATGGTGATAAGACAGGGAAAAATGTAATCACTGTAAGAAATTTTTTCACTCTGTTTATCTGCGTATGTTGGTAAATAGTAGATTGGTGTTGCGGTTCCAGAAAAAGGATTGTTGATATTTTTGATAAAATTTTATCTTTTACTAGATGCATTAGCTTTTTATCGTTTGTCTCATAATCAGTTGAGGCAATCAGTTTACCGATTAGATAAATTTGTATAGCTATTTCTATTTTAGAATGTCTCAAGATATTTTTATTGCGTATGTAAAGCACGATTTTTTATTCATGTATGAGTTTTAAATTATTCGGTAACAAATATAGAATGAGAAAAATTGTATAAAAGCTTAGATAAATCTATTTAGAAATGCTTCAGATAAAGTTATTAAGTATGTGAAGCAAAATTTTTATTTGGTTTGAGTTATACATTTGTAAATAAGCAGTATTAAAAGTAATTTATTTGTGTGATATCTTTAAAAAAAAACATGTCTTAAATAATTTTGTGGATATTGTAAATTTTTTCCTTTTTGCTTTTTTTTACTGTAAATCTATTTAAGAGCAATATTGTAGAATAAATAATTGGAAAAAAGTTTAAGTGTCTATATCAGGAATAGTTGCAAATTATTTTACCTAATTGGAATACGATAGAACTTACAAGGTTGGTGCCTCTAAGTTGTGACAAGTCTCCTTTTCAGTGGCGTAACGTGCACCCCCCCGCAACCCCACATTGCGGGAGGGGGAGGGAAAGCATTCTATAGGTCCCAAAACCTATGTTATCTTATGGTTTTTTAATCCTTTGTAAGATCCGGCTTGGGGTCCCATACCTGACTTTGCAGGGGTGTGGGCTCTGATACTCTACGTTATGCCACTGCTTCTTATATAGTTAACCTAATTTTTATACTTCTAGTCTTCACCATGTTATATTCAGTCTCTTTGTTAACATGCGAAGGCTTTTAAAATCATGGAAATAAAGAAACAAACATCTTTTGTACATGTTGTGCATTAGCTCTAAGCATGAAATTAGCTTTGAAGTGTGTGTATTTATTTTTTTTATAATTGTTAAGATAAAGTTTTATGAAATATTGATCTTTCATTCGTTTTCTTCTATATATTAATTATGGCAGTATACTGTTTAATTGTTCTACATTTGTGCAATTTTTTTATGGCAAGCAGTTTTAAATAAGCTAATTAGCATTTCATAAAAGTTTCAAACTATTCGATGAATATTATATCATGCTATTCATGGAATGAAAACTTCAAATTCATATTTCTCTATTTTGAATTTTTGTACATATACTATTATTCAAAGCCCTAAGGCTTTTTTAATAATTGGAGTATGGGTTTGAAGTTTATTATACATGTTCTGAAATGTATGTTTTGTAAAACTGTGCAGGGAATTAGCTCTAATATGTTTAGTACTTTTTCTAAAAAATTTCAAAATCAAAAATAATATATTTTTTTTGAGAATTTTTGGAAGTTTAACTATAAAAAAATTAATAAAAAAAGCGCTGTAGCAGAAAAAAAACCTATGCACAGTTTTATGTAGTATATTATAAGGTACTTGGAAAAATTTTTTTTTAAAGAAAAGAGATATATTTAAAAAAAGTCTTAGGAACTTAAAAAATGTTTTAAAAAGTTCAAAAAATTTAAATTTTACAAACATTTTGCAACTGATTTAAAATTTTTTGTTTGGAATTATTATAAAAAATTATCCTTTATAAAATACAATTAAAGCCAAATATCAAATATTAAAAAAATATGTGAAGATGGTACCATATTGCCTTAATCTCTACAAGTTATATAGTGACTTCTTTGGAATGACACTGTAATGTACATTAATTAAATGCGTATTGGATGCGTATGATTTTTTACATTCTCAAAAGTAAAAGTAATGCAATAAAAGTGCAATGCTTTTGTATTCATGCCCATGTTTCAGTGTAGAACTAACATACAAAGTATTATAGGTCTGATACAAGAGTGAATTTCTAAAATGGAAACGTTTGAATGTATTTCCTATAAATTCTCTAAGAAATTAGCATGGATTAGAAACTAATAAAGGATTAAACAGCCATTAATTAAAAAATTTACAAGGTATTATTTCATCTTTGAAGAAGCTCAGTGAATTAATTTATGCTTCCTAACATTTATTTCTATTCGAACTTTTACACCTTAAGTTTAACATGTAAACATGAAAGTTTTATCTTGGAAATGAATTCCCTTTAAAAAAATATGGCAGTGTACCAAGGACGTGTCGATTTTTTTTTTGAGTTTCTGACATAAGAAAAACAGAGAAAAACAAAACAAATAAGTTATTTTGGGAACAAAAAGATTTGACAGCGTTAAACGTAAGCTGTGTCGATAAAAAATAACTTCATTTCAGTTAGTAAAATTTATTTCTGCAGTATTATATTACAACTAGCACTACTTTTAAAATAATGATTTGCACAAATCCTTTCTTACAACTAACAATGGGTCATTTAATATATATTTGCTTCAATTTCTTTTATTAACTCGGCTTTAAATATTATACCAAACTATTTTATTAATTTCAATTTACCGAAAAATCCAGCGTATAACGTGCTCCGCCGTATAACGCTCCCCTATATTTTCAAGCTGCATCTTTTAATTTTGATCGATATTAACCGTATAGCGCGCAACCCCTCTTTTACGAAGAAATTTAAATGTACATATGTAGTGTGCTCTTATGTTTTAAATTATTTATTCGAGGTATTATCCTAGGCCAGGGGTGGCGAACCTTTATGGATCGACGAGCCATTTTTTTCTAAAGAAGTGCTTAATGAGGTATAGACGTGCCGTCAAACAATTTTAACTATTGGGAAAATAATAAAACTAAATACTAACTAAACACACACAAAATTCTTTATTTACTATAAAATTACCTTTTGCGCTGTATAGTTGTAAATGCTTTTGTTATACGTGTAATTCAAATTAAAGTAGCCTTAGTGTGACTTCTGTTGTTGCAGATTAGATGACAAATTACCTATATTAGGTTTGTTAGATGTTACTTTTAGTAGAAGGCATGCTGAATTGGAGTCATGTGCCAAACGGTTTCTAAGCAGTAAATTATTTTTACTGTGGTTCACTTTTTTGACAAGAGTATTTGTGATTTGCTTAAAATGCCGTTTTACACAGACGATGTTCCGCATAACACTATTCCAGAATATAAAACACGTCCCGCTTTTTGTCGCCTTTACTAATAATACCATACTTTTTTAGAATCATCAAATTTGAAATTCTCTTTTACACTTACTATCTCGCATTTTTTTTTATCCTTCTACTGAATTAGCCATGTAAAAATCGTAAATATAATACACATAAACTTTAAAATACAGTTCTGTCAATGAAATTGACTATGTTATGCGTAGACAAACGTTGCATCATAAGCATTTGTAGTCTACGACGCAACTAAGACAAGACAATAACAAACGAATGTGCTCCCAACCACCCTCCGACCGATCACTCGTGTTTCTTCGTAATACTTCATAGTGAGCTTTGTTATTTTGAAATAAAATGCAAACCATTTTGATCACTGCCGTGCCCAAAATATTGTGCCATCAATGGCACGCGTGCCACTGATTCGCCATCCCTGTCCTAGGCCTTTGAAAAAATAGTATATTTCTAGAATTACAACTCTTTAAGTTCATAAAGTAAGTCATATCTTTAAACTAAACAGTATTTCGATATCTGCTTTATGCTCATACCTATCTTCTATGTTTTAAAGCTATCGTTTTCATACCCGGCGTATAATGCGCACCCGTAAAATTTGATCTTATTTTTGGTGTTAAAAGTGCACGTTATGCGCCAGATTTTACGGTAATTTAAGAAATAGAAACTCGCTTCCAAGACACTGGTCCAGAATTCAAACCCTAGGTTGGACAAGGTCGACTCAGACTTTCATCCCTTCAGTTGGTTGATAAATGAGTACCAAGCTTGTTTGGGAACTAAACATTGGGGTTTCACGTCAGACTGACCACCTGACTGGAATATCTGTTCATGCAATTCAGTGCCCAAGATGAAAAAAATTGAGATAGATATAGAGGCCTTGGCCCTCATGGGCTGTTACACCACTAAATTTAGTTTCAAAAAGATAAATTAACGTATAATTAATAGAAAAGTTTAAAAAGATCATATTCAAGAACTAGTATTTGGTCTTCGAAATATTTGTTATTTTTCAATCACCTAAATATATATTCAGCGTCAAAGAAATCAAACTTTTTCTGTCATTCCTTTCTAACTTATATGACAATTGCAAGTGATCTGGATAATGGATAAACACATTAAAACCCGCCTGTCATATATTGTGGTCAGTCTTATATCCTAAAAAAAAGTTTTTTTTATTTAAGCGGTTTTAAGCTGTAGTAGAATTTGAAGAATTTCCAGCTCAGAGTCTTAATTGTCATTGCAGAAAGGTATTGTATTAAAAACATTTTTGGTTATTTTAGTTTTTAATATTTTTATATACTTTTGTCAAAAAATACCTTTTTAATCAATAGACAAGTTGTTACCTAGGAAGATAATTTTTCTATCATACTAAACACTGAACGACACTGACACGACATTGGCTAAGATTTGAAATAATAACTGATGGTGTCTTTTTCTTGTCTTTTTCTTGTCTTGTCTTTTTCTTTTCTTTTTCTTCTATCTCCTTTAGATCATAATTCTTTGAATCTCTGCCTAAGAAAAATACTTCACATATGATACGAATGTGCAGAGCTGGTTCATTTTTCGAGAGGGGGAAAAAGGGGGTCTCAACGACTAGATTTTCTTTGTTGTGGGGCCTTGTCACACAATTAGCAATTATACTTCAAATAATAAGGTACATACTTGAATTAATCAAGGCACATTTATTTTTAAATTCTAATCATTCAAATGCGATGATAAATTTTTGATAAATCATCCTCCCGAACTAAAATATTAATAAAAATAAAATAATATTTTACAATTTCATTCAGAAGGCCATATTTGATGGCCTAAAATAGTGACCCTCAACCGTTTTTTGTTGTTGGGGTGGTACATTTTCACAATTTCAATAATTCTTGGTATACTAACTTTCATTTTTTGTTACTTAAAATGAATAAAACATTCAAGGTAAAATGGCTTACCTTGTCAATGGAGTATATATGGCTGCCACGCCTTGATTGAAGCCAAAGTCCATAAATAAAAAGCACTTTTGTGAAATTTTATATGTTTTTAATTTCTGCAGCACACATAATAATAATACTCGGGACATTACACGACACTAATTAATCTAAACAAATAACATTTCTATATATCTATATCAATTTTAGTTTCTATCGCGTAGTTTCAATATGTTTCTTCTACGCATTCATTTTAATTCTGAATCAATTAGTTCCTTTTACAAAGGTCTGCTGTCCTTGTAAGAAGATGGGAGTTTGTGACACTAACAATAAAATAAGTTCAAAGAATTTTACTTATCTGTAATACATTATGTAAAATAGTATATGATAATAATTTTCAATGTTAAATAAAATAATATGTACGGCAAAGACGACGAAATGTTTATTGAGTAATTATTTAAAAATTAATTATAAGCATACATTTAACGCGAAATTTGAGCTTGATGATTGTTTGAAAATTTCGTTTATATTGGATCGTAAAAAGGATTATGCCACTCTTATTTCATCATCTACATTTAAAAGTTTCAATCTTTTTTCTTTTATATTTATTAATGCTGAAAATATCCGAATTCACACAAATAAGATGTAGAAAATTGTAACTATATATTTAAAGCTTTTTTGGATATTATGAGATAATCTGCCTCTAATATAATCCAAAATGAAGTAGTGGAATCTTCCGAATGTTTTGAATTTAAATTTCGATTATTACAGAGCGAAATTAGTTTTCCCTCTTCTTTTGAAGTTAATTCATATGCAAATGTATCCGTTATCATAAGTGGATTACGAACCCAATCAAATTTTTTTTTAGATCTATCTATCCACGAAAGAATAAGTTAAATATACTACACATAAACTTGGTTTACAAGTATTTCTATAAAATGGCCGAATGATTCGGTTTTAGGTTTTTTTTTCAGAGTATAATTAATAATTTTTAAAAAAAGTGCCACGGCACAGTGTTTGAAAATCACTGGCTTCAGAGATCGCATTTGTTTTAATTCAAGCGTTCTCTATACTACTTAGCAGGGAGGCTGCTCACAGCTTTGGCACTAGGTACCCTATAGGGTTTGCAATCCCATGTCATATTTTCAATCCCGGAATTACATTATCCAAATCCCGGGATCCCAGGATTGGTCCCGGTAGGATTGATCTATTTATTAAAAATACTTACATATTAGCATAGTTGAAATTGCATAATAAAAAATAAAATATAATTAAAATTGATTTAATATTACTTTAATGAAGCAAATAAAAAAATTAATTCATCATAAAAAAAACAAATAAAAAAGTACATAATGAACTTAAAAAGATAGAATTTCTGCATTTCTTGTGTTTCTGTAAATAAGCTAATAAAAATACAACTCCTCCAACGTTTCATCGTTGAAACAACTTCTTATTTTTGTTACACATTATCCTGCGGAAGAAAATGCACGTTCGGATGGGTATTTAGAGCATTGGACTCCAGACCGGAAGGCCTGGGTTCGATGCTCGATGCCACCAAATCCCCACCGAGTATAAACGGAGAACGTGCTCGTTAAATCAGTGGGTCAGAATGGTGTCGCCATCTATCGTGTTGTTCCGAGCAAAATCGCACTGTCGTCTTCTTGGGGGGGGGGGGCTCAAAGCTTAAGCTAACGACAGGCGTAAAATTCTAGCCCTTAGCCGCGATGAATTTCGTGGACCTTGATCTGATGTTACTGTCGATCAGGTGGCATAAGCAACAACTAGTAGGTATTTTCATCATTAAATAGGAGTATGTTATTTTCAGGTAGCCACCACGTCTCCCTCTATTTTCAAAAAAGAGACATTTATTTTTGAAATTTTGATGACACAGTGTCTCAAATCTAATAGACTGCATCGGTACATATACCTCTTTGATAACTTTATTTAGTTATTCTGCTACACTTAAGGGTTTTTGTATATAAATTGATCCTGATATTGAATCGAAATGTGAATCAATTTCAAGTGTTACCTCATTTGAAATTGAAGATCCAGTTGCATGAGCTGTTAGTAGTGCAATGGGATTTGAAGTGTCTCAAGTCTTCGAGTGAGTGATTGAATATTAACGTCCCACTGTTTAGCTACACGAGGGCTTTTGGGGACGGTCCGCGTAATTTTAAACCATGGTTAAGTGAAGCGGATGACTCCTGAGCTGGCACCCCCCTCTCCTAACTACCACACCACACCAACGGGAGGACGTTTAAGCTCTCGACAGATTTTACATGCATCGCTTCCCTACACGGCGGGTCTTCAGTGGTACTGGGATCGAACTCATAACATGCTAGCCACGATCCGATGCCTAGACCACTCGGCTACCGCGGACACCTTAAGTGTTCGAAGCAGGTCCGCTATTAATTAACGGCATTTAATTGGAGAAGGAACTGTGACAAAATCTATTCTTGAGATGTTGCTTATATTAGTGTGTAAATAATACAGTGAGCCACATAGATCTGCTCGACATTCTCCCATACGAGAAATGAGAGCTATGGATATATGTTGTTTTTTTACATTATAGCACACTTATAATTGCACAAAATAATTCTACCAACATATTGCATAAAAAAATATATAGTTTTTTAAAAAACTAAATTTTTAGAAAATTTTTATGAGAAATTTTTTTTAAAAATAAAATTTAGACAAAAATTAAACCCCGGAATTGGAAAAAAACCGGGATCCCGGGGCTGAAAATCCTACTAGATACCTTTCAAAAATTTTAATTGCCTCTGTCCAAGTTAGCTGACACCGGACATCCTGAGGATGGGAAAAATGTCCATTTTCAGACCCCACTCGCGATGGGGAGAAAATTACAGAAGAAAATAAGAGAAAACAAATATCAAATTTCACGGTTTAACATACACACCCGCCTCAAACCTTCAAGGTTCAACACGTAAGAAAACTGACGTTAAACATATACAGTAAAAAAAAAGTTAATTAGATATATTAAATGTAATACCAGTTTCTCAATACTTCGGGAAAACAAAATTTCAAAATATAATTCAGACAAAAAATTAAATCCCGGGATTAGTTATTTTAATCCCGGAATCCCACGATTTGAAAAAACCACTGGGATCCCAGGACTGCAAACCCTAGTACCCTATGTTTGCTCTAGTGCAGCGGTTCTTAAACTGTGGCCCTGCGAACTCCTGGAGGGGGTTTCCAGCCCCTTTCCAGGGGCCTATGGAGTCTCTCAAATAACCCTAAGATTTCCTCCTATAACAAACTCGGAAAGGCCTTGTGGAAAAATTGGAAGATATACCATCCTTGACTAGATCACTTAATTGTCCCTAATTAAAAAAACTCTTCTAGAACCTGAATTTCGATCAAAAATATTAGGTGAGGGAAGGGTGCTCAAAATCTTGAGGGTCCGTGATGTCAGGCTGATACATAGAGGGAAGGGGGGGGGGGCGCAGCGATCGGAAGTTTAAGAACCATTGCTCTGGTGAATCTGTTGCGTGATATATGCTATCTAAAGAAGAACTACAGTACTTTCGGTGAAGCCAAAGTCTCTCTCTAATTTGATTTTCCTGTAGGGTGTGGAACACTAAGAATGCATTAGGAAAATTGAGTATGTAAATAGACCTTTATATGTACTAAGTTTCAAGATGAGAATATTAAACAGCTATATTACTCTTCATAATTGAAGTATATGCAACACTGAAAGTTACAGTATTTTTCTCTATTGAATTTTCATAAGTGTTTCCTTACTTCAAAATTGTACTAATAAATATGGCTAACAGAAAAAAACGCGGATAAAATTCTGTAAAATGTAAGTAGGGTTCTATATTACACATCGAAAATAAAATTGCAAAATGGGACATGTTATTTCACATCGAAACACCAATAAAAATCTACAAAATCTAAATGTTCCTTTTGTATCGTAGAAAATTGTAAAAAAGGAACATATTACATACAGAAACGTCGATAAAAATTTAGGAAGCATAAGTGGAATTTTTTTTTTTTTTACTTCGAAGAAAATTGTAAAATGGAAAATGTTAGTCCACATAGAACTTAATTAGTATCAACACACACACAAAATTTAATTGAAGCTCTTATTTACATCGCAGTAAAAGATTTTAAAAAAAGAAGATAAGAGTGAATCTTGGAAAAATAAGAATATTCCGTAGCAAAAAAAGTTTCTATATTAATTTTATAGCGTTGGACAATTCATAAAGATTTCAATATGACCTTATTTCTTTACATAAGAATAAAATAATTAACGAGAAAAATAATGTCATTGTTTTAAAAGCGTGGGGTACTTCATACTACATTTTTAGACTAACTCAACATTTCGGAATAGAACTAGTAAGAAATTATAACAATTAATATAAAGTACCTCACGCTTTTACCCTAATGTCAGTAATTTTCTCGTTAATCCTTCTATTCTAGAATTATTTTTTTACTTTTTAGTTCAATTCACTATAAAAGCGTATTTTTTAGTTTTTTTTACTTAAAAATTCTTGTATAACATAGAAATTAAACTCATAGAACAATGTTTTTGGAAATTGTCAAATGTCAGTTTCAATAAACGAAATGCATTTTAACTTCTAAAGACATATGAACTCGTTTAAAAAGTCGGAATTCTCATGCGGACTTTTACTGCCTTGACGTGATCGCATTTTGTTTACTTTAAATAGCTATTTGTAAGACTCCAATAAAGTTTTCCGGAGAGTACTTGCAGGAAAGAATTTATTTATCTAATTTAGAACAGCTCTTGATTGATCCATTTAATTTAGATGATGTTTCATAGTGATTAACTCACCTCAATTGAGAAGAAATTCGATTAAAGTATTCGATGACGATGTGACGTAATTTTCATTAATTGCCTTTGGATGTATTGTGAAAGTTTTTACCAGTCAAGTAATGTGAACCTGTTTTTGAATATTTCTCCATAAAACATTTAATAACCGATTGTCTGATAAATCATGTGATATGAACTCTATCTTAAAAATAATTGTAGTTACATTAAAGGTACCAGGACATGCTCGAAAGAGTAAAATGCCAAAAAATAAGACTCTTTGTTTGTGGGACATTAGTTTATGGCACATTTTTTGTGATTCTAACGAAGATATTTTAATCATTCTGTAGAAATACAAAAATAACATTTTAGTTCAAAATTTTTTTTCTGTTAATTTAAGTTGGACATACTTTTTGAGATCTCATAATACATGCTTATGCTTAGGTACTATTGTTAACTTATCTCTTAAATAAATAAAACATTTTTGCACATTTTTTAAGCAATACACATAATATACGGATAACCTATTTTTTTAGTAAAATATTAAGATAGTTTCTTTAAAAAAACTATAAAACTTTGTAATTTTAAATTTTTTTATTTTTTCCCCTTTTTTATACAAAAACTATTTTTTAAGAAATTATGAAACTACTTCGACTTAAAAAAATAAGTTCACTATATGCACAGGTATCCTGTATAGAAGTGTAAAAAAAATTTAGGCCATATAGTGCAATAGATTTTTTTTTAAAGATTGTACCTAAAAAGCAAAAAGTTACACTGTGGAGAAAAAATGCAAAAACTAAACATTTGTAAGAGTTTGTTTACATTTTTGTAAATAGCCTTTTTCACATTTTAAGGTTATTTTATCAACGAACATAAAGTATTATACATTTTTAAATTTAAAAACATATGTAGGAGAGACCGGGGCAAGATGACGACGTTAACAGTTTTTTTGTTGTTTATTAATGTATTTTTAAGGGTAGTAAAATGAATTTTACGTGAAATGTTAAAGTAGTCCTTTGTAGTATTAAAATACATCACCATTTAATTTTTCCAATAAAAGAAGTTAAGGATTATTTTATTTTTTCATAACCTTAACAAATCGTCATCTTGCCCCAATACTGGGGCAAGATGACTTTTGCCTTGGGGCAAGATGACGACACTGAAAAAGGTTGAACATATTTTATCTTTTGAATGTGTTACATGGTTTAACAAATGATAACTATGTTTTTACATCTTACAAAGTATCAAACTAAGCGTAATGCATTGTAACGTAATGTTGGAGTGTTTAGTTGTGTACCTAACAATAGTCACAAATAAAAATGCCATCTTTATAATTGGAACATTCCTCATGCCAACACTCTTGCATTTACAGCACTGGATTCATTCTTCTGTTGGAGG